>JAQJVL010000721.1:357500-412392 GCA_035578905.1 Stictocephala bisonia
GGTACTGGCTCACCCACCCATATACTTATGATGGCATTGGCCCACGCACCCTCGCATACACGTATGGTTGTATTGACCAACTCATCCCCCCATACACGTATACTGGTACTGACCCAACCACCAAGACACGTACAATAGTGCTGACCCTCCTACTCACACATGCACGTACGATGGTATACATAGCATTATGTACGTAATAACAAATATATTACACATAATAATAAACAAATATGATATAAAATTATTTTCTTCAACATACAAAGAGTCAATATAAACTTGATTTAAATATAGAACAATATTTATACTAATATACGGGGTTTATAGTATATTTTAATAACTGTTCACATCCAACTCTAGATAAAAGACTTCGTGCCAAATATATCCCAGAGGGGATCTTATTGTAAACCCTCATTTCCCATTCATGGGTTGCTCCCAAAGACTGCCAAGTAATCAACTCGGCACCCCTAGGGTGGTTTAGGTACATTTACAAATTGTATAGAGTGCTAAAGTGAAAAATTTTTTTTTTTTTAAATACCTTGAAATAGGTTTGTATACTTTGAACATTTTACTAAGCTTTTAAATAAATGTTTTTTTTTTAATGAAAAGTAACAAGAGTGTCGAATTGACTTACAAAAACATTCAAAGTGTAGTTACTGAAGGATACTTAGAGAATTGTTACTTTTAGAAAAATTATATTCCTATGCTCTGTAATATGTGTAAATGGATGTATAATTGCTTTTATTATCAGCTAATGAAAATTAATGTTCTTCATGACTATTATTTTGGAATAATACACTATTTATTTAAACAAACTAAATAGACAACTGAATCTCATTTACATGACATGCCCCGTTTTACGTGTTTAAAATCTTTTAACTTTCATCAGAATTTGAAGTAAAGAACTGGTTTGTTATACAAAATCAAGCAAATTATTTATTGTACAATACTCATTGTAAATGAAAATTGTGCATAGTCATATGGAAAAGGGGAAGTATATAAAAGTTTTTCACAATGTAACAAATAATTATTTATATACACCAATACATATACAGTAGTATTAGCTAAAGTAATAACCCCCGGACGTACAGTGGTATTGACCCACCCATCAATCCATAAATGTATAGTGATACTGTTGGGCCAACTACTGTATGTGTATGGGTGGGTGGGTAACTAACATCATGGATTATTTTTTATGGTTAAAAGATCATTAATGTATAACCACTTAGTGAACATAGTTAAAGGGCATTTTCTAAATAATATTTTACTTAATATGAATGATATCAAAATATCACAAATGTTTTTCAAACAAGTATTATAAAAATTATATTAATTACATTTTAGGACATTTACAATTATGTATTGTTATGTATTGAGAATAATTCATTTGAATGTTAATGTTTTACATTTTGCATCTTCTATTTAATTGACTGTAATTAACATTTTATTTAGTAAAATAAATACAATTTTTAGCAATCAAATGCAGTTTAAAGTTGTTGAGTTTTAGGATAATATGTTTGATATAAATTGTGTCAATAATATACTTATCTATAAATCAGTCATGTATGGTTTTTTAAGTTTCTGGTTTGAGACAAATAATTCTAATTTGTGTGTTGTCTTTCCTTTTTAAATTCTCTTTCAAAAATGTTGATTTCTTAATTACTTTAAGATATGTTGTAGAATTTAATAGGAAAAAATTTGAAACATTATTCAAGAAATATTTCGACTAGTCAGAAAATAAAATCAAAGAGTTTATGGTTCCTACAACAAATGTACGAATATATAAAACATACGTCTTATACAAATTCTTTACTTGAAGTGGATAATTTGTATTTATTTACTCTAAAGACGCTGATCAAGATATGGGTGAGTATTCATCTCAAATAATTCTGAGGAGTGTTCGTGAGCTAATAAAATCATTGTTACAAACGAATGCTGACTATTCTTTAGACAGTGCCATAAATTATTTACCTAATAATAAATGAAGAGCAGGATTTATATTGAGCTTAGAACATGTTGCTTTAACCAACTTCACTAATAACCAATTAAAAACCAAACACAAATTAATAAAATCATATGCATAATATCAATATATTATTTATTATTTACATAAACATTTATTTTACAGAACTAAATATCATTAAGACCTTGAGGGGTATCAAATATGTAGTGTTACAAAAACAAGATACCGATATACGACTGTCCCTTTACAAACACCTAAAAAAGTCACTACATACGAAAAACCGAAGATACTAAAATAAGATTTCGTCTCCTTAAAAGGGACTTACAATAAACTATTCTTATTATTGGGGTTTCTTAGGTCACAATTATTGTATTTTTTAATTTATTTAATTTTATTGAAGTCAGAATATATTGTATTTTAAATTCTTTTCTGTATTAAAATTGTATTATAATTAATTTTTAACGAGATGTCTTCCTCTGTCTGGCGAACATTTTTTAAAGTTGAGGACAGTGTTTTAATCTTTTTTTAATCATACAGGTTTGTACTCGTATTTATACAGAAGATAACTTGTGTAGGCTACGTTAATTTAAACTATCAAATCAGCACTACAAGATATGTCAACTTAGATGAACGTTATGAGTGAAGGAAGGTGGTTAGGTTAGCTAATAGTTCTCATCTAAGTTTGAGCCAAATGATAATCTAATTGAAATATAGATTTTATTTTCTCAATTTAAACCAATTTATTTTTTCTAGTACCTTCTAACACTATTAATTTTACTTGTATCGGTTAAATTATACGGATCAAGTAGAACGTATGTATTAGCATTGTAATATATTTAAGTCATTTGCAGTTAATTTATTAATTTTTTAAAATTGATCTTAGTTTCGTATTTTTGATAGTATATAATTTTCATCCAATAATTCTGCCATAATATTTATAGGAAAATACAACCACAATAAGTGTTCATAGTTTTTTTAAAACTATAATATTATTCATTAGACTTTTAAAATAGGACTATTACTGTATACTAATAAAGAAGAAAATTATGATATGTAAACTTTGCACTACACATGTCTGGACAATATTTTGAAACTGAAGTTTTACTGTTTGGTAGTATGATGATGTAATAGAGTACATACGAGGCGTCTGCTTACTCTACAAAGTAATGCTATTCAAGCAGTACAGTTATTACAGACTAACTTTACTACAGTTACTAAGTTTCTGCACCTAATCTTGAACACAATTGTCTACATACCTTCATCAACGTTAATTCCATGCTAAGTTCATTGGTCCTGTTATTTGTGTTGCTCTGTTATTCCATTATTTACAATTTAATGATGTACTGATGTTAGATTTAGCTATTTATTAGTTTCATATATAGTATTGCGTTTTGTTTCAGTATTTAGGAATAAAGTGCATTGCAGGATATATTAATATTTATTCTATAATTTTTCAAAATACCTCATATTCCTAAGCCCACTCCATACAGCTTTTAATAATAAGTGCAAACATACTTAAAGGAAGTCATAAATAGTAATACTCTTAAATAAAGCATTAGTAAACATCATGAAATAATTATGACTACTACTTTTAAATAAGACATTAAAATATTCATTATCCATGGTTTTAGTCTCAGTTAATTAATCGTAGGAATATAATGTTACTTCCTGTATTTTGTATTTATAGATACAAAATTAATTATAATTATTAACTATAAAAACATATTCAGCAATTAAATGTGGAATGTATGACAACCATAGCTTTCTCCGACAGAACGCAACACACCAGTGATAAAAACAAAATACAAAAAGCAAAATCTGTTTTAAACTCATAAATATTTAAATTTAAAAAAAACCGGCGTGATGGCTCAGTGGCTAAGTTTTCGAACTGCACCGGGCCAGGTCCAAGGTTCGAATAACCAACTGAGCTGACAGTAGGTACTACACTCATTTAGTTAAGTTAACGCACAGGCCTGTAGGCCCAAGAGAAGTGAGAAGTGAATTCAAAAAAAGATAAAATACAGTCTGGTCTAAACTATATAATTCAGCACGTTCCACCACTACCCGTAAAACGACTTAATTATTACTGCCACGAAACTACAAAAATAAATAATAACAATAAATAAACTTGTTATACCACGGTAGTATATAAATAGTAGCCTAAACTACTACTTTCAATGACTCTTGGAGAACACGTTTCTTGGGCATTAGTAATTAGACCCACCTACTATTGTTGGTAGACTCAAATATGAATGTATTCAACTAGCAGTAGTAGACACTCACCTACTACTGTTGGTAAGCTAAATGGGAATTTATTCAACTAGCAGTAGTAGAGAGATCCACCTACTACTGTAGATAGACTCAATGTAAATTTATTCAACCAGCAGTAGTAGATACACTCACCTTCTACTGTTGGTAGGCTCAATGTGAAATTATTCAACTAGCAGTAGTAGAGAGACTCACCTACCATTGTTGATAGGCTCAATGTGAATTTATTCAACCAGCAGTAGTAGATACACTCACCTACTACTGTTGGTAGGCTCAATGTGAAATTATTCAACTAGCAGTAGTAGAGTGACTCACCTACTACTGTTGGTAGACTCAATTTAAATGTATTCAACCAGCAGTAGTAGATACACTCACCTTCTACTGTTGGTAGGCTCAATGTGAAATTATTCAACTAGCAGTAGTAGAGAGACTCACCTAATACTGCCAGTAGACTCTATGAGATCATGGCAGAAGTAACCGGACTTAATTACTAACACCGGGAGACTATTTACGAAGTTATCTAACCTGACTGTAGTAAAGATACCATAATAATATACTTTCCAATAATAATACTAACTAATAACACCAGGAGATCTTTTTGAGAAGACATTCCAGCAGCAGTGGTAAATATATTTATCTACAAATAGTTTTCATGTAATCTAATGACATAAGTAGTTGACAAGATCTAATTGAGATGTAGTTGAGTTTATCTAATTACTAATGCATCGATATATCGACATATGGTAGTTGTAGTCTATCACTATCACTACTATTTGTGGGAAGAGGTCTCGTTGAGTCTAACGGGAGAACTAGTAGTCTTCTGCTACGCCAGTGAGACAATATCTCAGGTCACCTCAGGTGGGCCAAGTATTCATATAGTGTACAGGCACTAGTGGTTAAGTCTATCTATAATGTTTGTGGGATGTATTCCTAACGAACATATTTAGACTGACCAGTCATTGTTTTAGCTGTTACTGTTGATTAATCTTCAACAACTTGTACACACTGTTTGACGGAGTAGCCCACAGTGAATAACTATACTACCACATATCGAACACCACAACATTAAAACTGTTCTGAGAGGTAAGAAGCTAAAGCATATTTAATTGGTTTAGTGGCTCAGTAACTAAGGCTTTGAACTGTGGAGGGCATAGTCCAAGGTTCGAATCTCCAACGGAGTCTACGTTCTGTGCTTCGCTCGTTGATTAAAGCTCAAAAAGAGGTCCACAATCCCATGAGAACTAATGAGTGATGTATTTATTTTAAATAAAAATAAAATTTATATAGTATAGTTTTATTTATATACACATAATTCTTATTAAACCCCCTTCTATGAAAGCAGAATGTTACGCTTGATTTGTAGTTTCCCAGAACATGTTGTACAGTATAAGCGCATTTGTGCTTTATTTCATTATACGATTTACCAAACGTCACAGCGTATAACTTAGATTATCCTAACATAACCAAGCCAAACCTAACATAACATAACTGATCCTAACATAACCTAACTAAACCGAACATAACCTAATCAAATCTAACATAAAATAACCAAACCTAACATAACCTGAACAAACCTAACATAAAATAACCAAACCTAACATAACCTGAACAAACCTAACATAACCTAACTAAACCGAACATAACCTAACCAAACCTAATATAAAATAACCAAACCTAACATAACCTGAACAAACCTAACATATTCTAACCAAAGTAGTGGCAGTGAATAATCCTATAGCACACCACGTACAAAAGAAATAAGAAAAAGAATAGGATATGGTGGAAAATAATATAAATATGTAAGTAAGACAAATAATATTAGTAAGTGCCAGTGATACAGTTAGCTAAATTTAGCATGGTACATACTTTTGTACCACATAGTTTAAATTATGTAGTACTTATTTTTTTAATGTATTTCCAAAAGATATTGCTAATAGCACCTAAGCATTAGAATTATTCTCTATTTTATGATATTACATAAAGTTTAAAGAAAAGGAGAATACCTAATTGTCTTGAAAGATCACTTTGTCTAAATGCCCTTATTTTTTTCACAAAACATCGTTATTGTTTTTGGGACCTAAAACATATTTTATGAAATTATCGTTATGAAATAATGTAAACAAACACATCGTGTTATTTAGTAATACGCTCCATATTTTCATTCAAATGTTGCTTAAAATCATTTATGTCTTACACATTAAATTGCATTTTTAAAATCATTATAGATTAAAGTTATTTTACCTGTTAAATTCTTTTTCAATCAATAAGATTAAAATAAAACTACGCCTCATTAAGTCTAGCTTATTGACAAAATAATGCAAGTCTTATGCAGATCTGAAGTATTTCATGCAAATTTATAGTAATTAGCCAGCTTAGCTCGTTGATCGCTTCGCTTCCAAATCCTTCTTGAGGTCTCCAAGATTTAAATATTTAGAACAGATTTTCGATAACAAATTTCGTGGTTCCAAATTTCAGGTTTTTTTTAATTATACCACCATCGTAAATATAATTAAGTAATTAACATGAGATATTTATTTAGAAGCGAATGATTTATCTTGCTTAATAATTTCTTAATTAATTTAGCTTATATTTACAGAGTTTAACCTTATTTCCAGTTGAAAAATTAATTTTTAGGATCCAAGCTCTCTTTGTTAAGTGATGACTGTTTTAAGGAATATTCGGCCTTATATTGTAAACATGATTACATTCGTTTATCTAAATATATCACACTCATTTGAAATGCATTCTCGCTTACATCTTAATGGTCGGCTTCTTAACAGTAATTTAGTAAATATAATTAGTTATAACGTAATACATCAATTAATATTTTAACTATCTTCAATATTTTATAGTTCGACAGTATTTTTAATTTCTTCTAAAAGTTATAAACTTTGAATAAAATATTTAATACTATCTATTTATCAATTATATACTATATTAACAATTAATTTAACAGTATACGTGTTGTTTCTCATACGGCAAACGTTACGAAGACACTACAGTATTAAACCATTTAGTGAGTGTGTTTGTTGTTGTAAAATCAAGCTATTCGATTCTACTACTACAAGGGTTCGTGTAGTAAGTACTCTCTAACTTTACTACAGATAGTAACTTTACTACAACCCATCTCGTCTTGAACACAACTCTCCTACCACCTTCATCACCATTATCTTCGCTTTAACTTAGTTGTCGTGTAATTATTCTCTCAACATTTTACCTTCCTTCCTTAAACATTGTCTTAATACATTAAAAAAAGGCCCCAAATGACTTGTTATAAAATGAACTTTTTAAAATTTTATACAATTGCATAGTTTCATCTTATGTGTGCATTAAATATTTATATATTTTGGAGAAAATCACTGTTAATTGTGATTTTCTTTTAAGAATAGTAATACTGTCAATTAACAAGTACATACTGTAATATAAAAAAAGAACTAGGCCTATAAATTATTTTCTTTTTAATTGTATTAAAACATTTTTGTTAACTATTCCTTTATTATATTTACATGTAACATTCATAATTTATGACTTTTAAATAGTGTTTTTTATTAATACTAACTAAAAGTACTTAAGTTATCAATCTAAACTCATTTGCCCCTCATATTCGCGCACATAGGCTACTAAAGATCGGCGTCTTAAAACAGAATATACGACTACGCACTTGTTTGAATGTTATAATTGCAATCCCTTGTTGGTATAGATGATGTTTTCTGGGATGTAAAAACAGGAATCTTTTCCGTTAGTTCACTACTACAATCATAACTTAGGTTATCCTAACGTAACCAAGCCAAACCTAACATAACATAACTGAACCTAACATAACATAACCAAACCCAACATTACCTAAACAAACCTAACATATTCTAACCAAAGTATTGGTAGTGAATTAACGGAAAAGTTATTATTATAAGAAACTATTATTTATTCTAAAATTATAAAAAGACATCTTAGTATATTACTTATTTAAATAGAACTTATAAATTAATCATGGTGTTATGTAAAGTTTCTATAAATACGTTAATTTGGAGATTCATAACCTATTATTTGTAATCATTTTGTAAATATTTAGACATTTTTAGTATTATATATAAACATATATTATAAATACATTGTAAATGTCACTGTTACAAGTATATCAAAAATAAAATTGAAATGTACCGGGAAATTGTTTGTTTGTTAATTGAAAATTGTGCTGAATATTTTTTTAGAGATCATAAAGAGTTTAATAATGTTGGTTTCTGTTAGTATAAAATAAACAAATTTTATTTCTAAGCTATAAATCACAGTATTTATGCAGTTTTGAGGTAAATACGAAAGTACAAACACAGTTTTATTCATCCAGAGTTTTAAAACACTCCTTAATTGGTCAAATCAAATTATAGATTGAGAAATGTTATATTTAATTGGTCTATATAAGTTTGTTTCTTAGTCTAAGTAAATATATCTTGAAGTACAATTGAATATATTGAATCATACAACTGGTCAAAAATAATAAAATAACCAATTAAATATTTTAATAGCAAAAATACTTTATATTACAACTATTATCAGTTCACAGTCCTCAAATAGTCAAATAACATCATGAAAAAGAACATGGAATCTCAGGCTTAGACTTTGACTTTATAAAAAACCCAAATATTTAATTACTATTCAATCCTGAGTTAAGGGTTTTAAGACACTAGCTTATTAGGTAGCTGGTCATTAATGTATGATTATGAACATACATAATATTATGAGAATTTAGGCAGTAAATACATATTATTTACTATGAATGAAGGGTTAAATTTGGAACCCTACAAGGCTGAATTTAATAATAGTACATTGTATTTTTAATATTTAAAAATATGTTAATACATGGGACTACCTCACGGTATTTAAAAAGAACAATTAACTGTATCGGAAATATGTATTTATCAACTGGAATTTTCTTTACAACGTAGAGGAAAATATTTTACATTTTGTACAATTACTATACGCCATTTTTTTTTTTTTTATAAAAAAGTATTGTTAGTTCTTCACACGATTAACCATGTTAAAGTCACTATCAAATCTGATGACCTTTCCTGTCACTGTGGTAGTGTTACACTCTGGAATCAAGATGAATATATTCTTAGTCCAAGGTCTTAAACTGTGTTTGTTATGATACATTAACGTTTGAAACACTTTTGTTTTGTAAGCAAACAATCAACTTGTGTTAAGTTTTAATAATATATACAGTACACTATTAGTGAAAGCAATATTAACAAAGAGGCTATCACGACTATAACAGAAAACTATTGAATTAATAGTTGTCCGACTTAACTGATGCCTTGTTACAGAAGTTGAAACAAGTGAACTGATATTGATATAATTGTTAGATCTTCGTGCATCTGTGTTATACAGCGTTGTTTCTGCGCTTTTTCACGTTTCTTTAATATTTATTCATTTATCATCCATTTATTACCAATAGCATTAAAACATCATTAACTTACTTATTTTATATAAAGTACATTGTGAACACGTATGTCAATAGTATGGAGTCCAACACTTTCCTATCGGAAAGTTAACATTTCGTATTGAAACATATACGTTTTTCGAATGGTTTTTCTATCAAAAGAATACAGGAAAAATAATTAGTTACTAATACATATTTATGAAAATATTATTTAAGCTTGTAAATCTTAATAATACTAGTAATTATAAATTCGGTTAACTATACATAAAATACTTTTAAAAGCAAAGTTTATGACGCATAGTTAAATTTAAAGTTAAATAAACTAGGAACAACTGATTTTATTACTTCGGGAATTTATACCTAATAAATGACGTAGTCGTTAACTAATATTACTTTTCATTACAAAATTACTACTCATTTATTTTTATGATCAGTTTTAGTTGATGTTTTATGAATTTTACGAACATATTTCATGCTAATTGGCTTAAATAAACGAGCTATTTAACGAATACTGTTTATTGTGTCTTCTAAATAAACAAGCTATTTAACGAATACTGTTTATTGGGTCTTCTAAATAAACAAGCTATTTAACGAATACTGTTTATTGGGTCTTCTAAATAAACAAGCTATTTAATGAATACTGTTTATTGGGTCTTCTAAATAAACAAGCTATTTAACGAATACTGTTTATTGGGTCTTCTAAATAAACAAGCTATTTAACGAATACTGTTTATTTGGTCTTCTAAATAAACAAGCTATTTAACGAATACTGTTTATTGGGTCTTCTAAATAAACAAGCTTTTTAACGAATACTGTTTATTGGGTCTTCTAAATAAACAAGCTTTTTAACGAATACTGTTTATTGGGACTTCTAAATAAACAAGCTATTTAACGAATACTGTTTATTGGGACTTCTAAATAAACAAGCTATTTAACGAATACTGTTCATTGGGTCTTCTAAATAAACAAGTTATTTATAAATACTGTTTATTGGGTCTTCTAAATAAACAAGATATTTAATGAATACTGTTTATTGGGTCTCCTAAATAAACAAGCTATTTAACGAATACTGTTTATTGGGTCTTATAAATAAACAAGTTGTGTTTATTTTCGCTGTTTTTAAATAGTCAGAAAAAGACCACTGTTTAGTTTAATTTGAGTCAATGAATAGTTCTTCATACTCATAGTTACTATGCCATATATGGCGTATAACAACTCTACAATCTATTTGAAAACCAAAAAATTGTTCATTATTTTACTGTTTATTTATTTAAAATTTTATTGTAATAAAAAATACACGTAATAAAGCGTCAAATAAATTTAACTATATAAAAAGGAATCATTGACCACTAGTTGATGGTTAGAATAGACAAATCAACTACGAACAGGAAAATAACACAGATTATTTATGCTAATAACTAATCATGTCCAATATGAATTATAATAACTGGTTTTTATCTGATCTAAATGCCACCCGTGTTAGGTTTATTATGTAACTACTGGTGCTTGACTCAAATGTTTGACACCTAATTTGACCTTGCCATTGACCTTGGTCGTAACGACCATGGATATTCTCTTTCACTCCAGGATAATATTGCATGTTAATTTCAATCCTATTAGACATCTATTAATTATCACCAAAATCTCTAAACCTTACATTAAAGTTATAATTAACAGTGATGTCAGCCCAGGTCAGGCTTTGAAAAGTTGATTTAAGAGGTAGCGGAATAGAAACTTCCGTTTCCTGCATTCCCTTGTGCCCTGACTTCAATAATTATTTAATTATACTGTGTGTAAGTGGTATTTTTGGTAGATTCTTCAAACCTCTTATTGTTGACAGCAATTTTTGTAGTCATTTTCAGCCTTATACATTCTAAGAGCTTGTCGATATTTCTTATATTTTATAACTAGGCTCTTACATAAAGCCCCTAACAATATGCAAAGATATAATGTATCGTATAACTGTAATCGAGACTATAGGAACCTGCAAATGTGTCCTGTTCATTTCTAACCACAGTTTATAGAGGGGGACTAATGATCAGCACTAATTTTGCATTGGATATAACCTAACTTCATAGGGACAACATTTTCTTCATTATTCATTTGTAAGACGCCGATCGTAGGACCATAACTGAATATGAGGAGTGAATGAGTATGATGAAATAGTGTAGTCATTGTTACTAAGTTCGCCTGTTTATCAAAAAGAAATATTAATAATAGTTTAATAGCAAGGGTAACCATGGGACCTACAGCTTTATGTGGAAACCAAACCACGTATTATTGTCTGATATTGAGCTATCTGACAAGCCTGACACTCAGTTCTCTCCCCTACACAACCTTGACTAGCAAACAAGATGGACACCCCAGACTTCTCTAGCAGTGTCCACGTCGATGGCAACCATTAAGTGACATCAGTAGAAACGTATAATATATTTGAAACAAAAAACAAATGAAAAAAGTCTATTGTATTTGAGTGTGTTTCTTTCTACAAAAATGGTGACGTTAGGACTATTTAGTTCTCTCTTGCACCTAAACATTATTAGGAATCATTTTAAATTATTTTAGTTTTAAAAATAATTGATAGAAACAATTTAAATTCATAAATTAAAATATAAAATTAAGTAAATCAATAATAAAATTAATCATTTAAAAAGAAGAGTGAAAAATGATCAACAATGATACTACTAAGCGAGAATAAAATAGCAATAATAGTATATTAGAAAGCGTATATTACACACAAACCTCAAGAACAATTAGTAACATTGTTATTATATTTGGTAGAAGATGTAGGAGACAGATTGCAGGTCACCACACAGGGAATATGCAAAGGGGTGAACTTACTGTATGGTACACCTTGTGCACAAGAAGTTGAAAACCTATTTCAGCACCGTTTTCAACAAATTTGGTTATAGAAATGTCAAATAGCAGTTCTCGATTACATGGCCTTGTAAAAATTAAAATTATATTATTCTTCAACCTTTCCAATGTATGCCAGTGCTTTGAGAATATATCGTTTATGTATTTATCGGTAAACATAATGATATTTTCACTACTCATTTGTAGCAATGTATAAAGATGTTATAGTCTTGAATACAAGGATAACAAACTCCTTCAAATCAATCCTTGCTGTAAGCGTTGCCTTGATGTTTGGTTGTGGTATACTTAGATAGAAGGATGCATAGGCTTGATTTTCACCGTAACCGGTAATGTGGTAAAAGGTTTAACTAAATTGTAAACAAAGATGATGAAAATTTTTTAAAAAGTAAATGACTCGGCTCGTAGAATTACAATGTAAGCAGGGAAAATGTCGTAGCCGTATGTTTATAATGCTTCGTTTTCCCGTGCATCTTAACTAGTTAGTTGGGGAAAATGTGTTCCACACCACTTTCCATATATTAGGATATTAGAGTGATGTTTAATTTTTTTAATATATACTAATTTGCCTTTAAATTTAGAGCATCAAATTGGAAATCTTTGAATATTTCATTGACTGTTTTAGATATGTCTTAGTTTACTTTTTTGGCAAAAGTTTTTGATTGCTGAGTAAACATGCAGTATTTAAATTATCATTTAAATCAGTGATATCAAACAAATGTACGTTTTTCTGATTCAGATTCTTTTGAGCTGTGGTCAGATGACTGATCTAGTGTCAATCCCCATTTATACTTCCAGTAGTTACTCTACCCACGCCAGTTCCGAATCAATTCAACAGTGTCCACTCCCTAGAAGGAGGGTCATCCCACATATTAGGAAAAGGGACTGAGTTGAGCTTTGTGATTTAAAATCAAATGTGTATTATAAACATACTTTTAAAGTATATTGGAGGGATAGGACATCAGCGAACTTACCTTAAAAGACAAGTTCACTTACACCAGAATAGTATTAAAAAACACAATCTCACAAATTTTCAACACCACTGGCATTTTCTTCAGGTGAGGAGAGAGGGAGAGAGAGAGAGAGAGAGAGAGAGAGAGAGAGAGAGAGAGAGAGAGAGAGAGAGAGAGAGAGAGAGAGAGAGAGAGAGAGAGAGAGAGAGAGAGAGAGAGAGAGAGAGAGAGAGAGAGAGAGAGAGAGAGAGAGAGAGAGAGAGAGAGAGAGAGAGAGAGAGACCCGCCCACCCATACACGTACATTAGTATTGACCCACCCGCCCACCCATTCACGTACATTGGTATTGAATACCACTGTATGTGAGTCAACACCACTGTATGTGTATGGGTAGGCGGGTGGGTGAATACCACTGTATGTGTATGGGTAGGCGGGTGGGTGAATACCACTGTATGTGTATGGGTAGGCGGGTGGGTCAATACCACTGTATGTGTGTCAACACCACTGTATGTCTATGGGTGGGCGGGAGGGTCAATACCACTGTATTTGTATGGGTAGGCGGTTGGGTGGGTCAATACCACTGTATGTGTATGAGTGGGCGGGTGAGTACATGCAAAGTGCCAATGTACGTGTATGGGTGGGCGGGTGGGTCAGTGCCAATGTAAGAAATATGAATGTCTGATCATGCGCCATTTATAAGTGGGAAATGGCAAATTCAGACATGTGATTGCGTACTTGTACAAAGTAGTTATTAATAACGTCTTTACGTTATAATTCTTTTACCGTAAGAATAAAATTGATGTTATTTATAAATTAATTTATCGTATATTTATATAAAAGTTCTCTCTCTCTCTCTCTCTCTCTCCCTCTCTCTCTACTCACCTGAAGAAAATGCCAGTGGTGTTGAAAATTTGTGATTGTGTTTATTTTGTGTTTGTGATATATTCACAAACACAGTGCCCAACATAGATATATTTATTTGTCTTAATTATTAAAATTATATTTACTTTACTTTTCTTGACCATAAAACGACTAACCCTCTTTTATTGTATGTTTTATTTTTCAATTTAATATTTATTTATCTCAGTTACATGGTACGTTGAGTCAGTTAAAATTCTAGGGTCTACATGGGAGAAGGAATTAAGTATTTATATATTACTTTTTTGAAATATATTAATAAACGCTTCAGAATTCAGTGAATATGGGATAATCGATTCAGTTACTTATATAATTAATATTTATGCATGTATTTGCTGCTTTATTTAGCTTTATTTATCTTTTAAAATGTGAGCTAGTTAATCAAGCTGTTAGCAGAGTTATGATTATTGTTTGCTAAATACATACAAGTTCTAATTATACAGGGTTAGGCAAAAGTCTGGAATATATCTATTAATTTCAAAACCATTGAAAAAATGTAATGAAACTTTCCAGTTATGTACATGACCCTATACCAAACATTTACACATATTTTACTTGTTTTTTGCATAGCCAAGTGATGGCCAATGAAGGAAGTCTTAAATATTTTAAATGTAAGCTAACCTCGAGTTATACCTTATTTTAAAGGTCCTTGTTTGTAAAACACAAGAGTGCAAACCTGAAGTCAGAAGGATGAATCAGTCAGAAAATACAGCCACTCAAAGAATGTATTGTCAGGGTTGGGCCAAAGTCTGGAATGTATTTATTAATTTTAAAACAATTGAAAGGTAACGAAACTTTGTAGTTATGTACATGTCCCTATGCCAAACATATGGACATATTTTACTGTTTTTGCATATCCAGGATATGGCCCATGAAGGAAGTCTAAGAAATTTTAAATGCAAGCCTACTTTGAGCTATACTTAAAGGGCTTTATTTGTCCAATACAAAAGTGCCAATCTGAGGTCAAAAGGATGACCCATTCACAAAATACAGTGATTCAAGTGATTTCAAGAATTTAATATCATATTACTAATTCTTCTCAGTTATACGGTTATTTATTTAACAGTTTCAGGTCCCTAATGCTGATTATGTTGTTGATTGTTAACAATTGTAACAAATTGCGTCTTAAAAATAGCTATGCTATATAACTAAGAAAAAATTAGAAAAATGAATTAAAACACTTTTGACAGTAGGTTTACCTAAAATAGTTTAAGAATATAATTATAATAATTTGTTAGTTATTTTTGAGAAATTTAATTTCTCATATTCAGTTAGATAAATTATAGCGCTAAAGAAATAGTTCTAGGCAGCAATAGAACTATTTTACCTTTGTCTTAAGTAGAGTTAATTATATGACGTATTTTCTGACTGGGTAGTATTTGAGAGACTATATTTTCTGACTGGGTCATTGTTTTGACCACAGGTTTGCACTCTTGTGTTTTACAAACAAAAACTTTAAAATGAGGTGTAACTTGAGGTAGGCTTAAATCTAAAATTGTTAAGACTTCCTTTATAGGCCATCCCCTGGATATACAAAAAAACAAGTAAAATATGTCCATATGTTTGGTATGTGGACATGTATATAACTACAAAGTTTCATTACTTTTCTTTTAATAGTTTTAAAATAATTATATACATTCCAGACTGTTGCCCAACCCTGTATAGAATTCTTTGAATCACTTTATTTACAAACTGCGTCATCCTTTTGACCTCAGATTTGCAACTCTTGTGTTTTACGAACAAAGAACTTTAAAATCAGATACAACTTGAGGTAGACTTACATTTAAAAGTTTTAAGACTTCCTGCAATGGGCCATCGCCTGGTTTTGAAAAAAAAAAAAAGTAAAATATGTCTAAATGTTTAGTATAGGGACATGTACGAGTACATAACTGCAAAGTTTCATTATATTTCTCTTAATGGTTTTGAAATTAATATATATACTCCAGACTTTTGCCCAACACTGTATATACTGTTTAATTTACAGTTATATGTTATTTACGTTTTAAATGTGATCTATGATTACATTAATGGTTTACAGTATTAATTAAATTAATTATGCATATTGTACGTACAAGGCTTTATTAAGAACTGGTTACAAGTCCGAATAAAATGTTCAAATCTAAGAAGAGTCGCCTTAAAATTATATTGTACAAATTATTAGATTTACTCGTTTATTTAGAATCTTTAGCAAGTGTTTAGTTCAGCATTAAGCTGTCTTCCATTTGGCCCCGTCGGCAACAATATCACACCGCCCGATATACTTGGCGCCTTGTCCTGGAGACATTATCTCTTTTCAACAGCTTTTCTTATAAAAACTCTCACTCCATCGAAGAGATAATAATTGTTATGCAATTTCAGTTGTTAAAAACTTGTCCCACATAGTGTAACATGTGTTTGTTGCATACATTATACAACATACTAGAAATATATTCTTACGCTTAATTAAATCAAAACCTGTAGCAATTTGTTTGTGTTTTTTTTTTTTTTTTAGTTTATCATATCTAAAATTACAATATACCGCAGAAAAAATAAGAAATTATTTTTTTTCAATCTGATATTACACCTCTTTACTAATTAATCTTAGATAGTATTTTTACAGCATACATTTAATTCATTGTTAAAGGTAAAATAGCTTTAATATGCAGAAGAAGGTGACAGGGGAGAGAGTTTTTGTCTGTTTATTTATTTTTCTTCATATTTCTATAAATTCCTCTTGTACCGGGTCTTTGACCGGTACGTTACGTTTTTTTTTCGTCGTTGTCTGCCAGGCTGCCTGAGATTCGCTTTTGCACTGCGATTCGCGTAATTTGGTGGCCGTTGGCCCAGTTCCGTTCGTTCCGTGTTCCAGCAGGTTGTCAGGTTGTTCGTCTGTTCAGTTGTCTTGTGCTGCCTGCAGAAATAGACATGTTCGGCTAAGGCACACTAAAACGTAAGTGTTCATTTTGTAAGTTTTAATATCTAATCACCCTTTTGGTGAAAATACTTTTGTTTCAATAATATTAATCGTTCTTACTTGTGTTTTCAGGGTTTTGTTAAATTTGTATTTTCTTTGTCTAGTTTTGTTAACCTAGGTTTGAGCCATGTGCTCCATGTTACTTTTACCGTTAATGCTTTTTATATCTGCCTTTATTGTCAATAGTAGTTCTGTATAATGTTTTGTTGAGCCTTTTTACAGTTGTAGTTACCGATTTACCATATTTTTTGTTCTTTGCCAATAACCTAGCCTAGCTGTACCCTTTGATTTTCATGTTATAACCTATTGCTCATGTATCCATAGCCTAGTTTTCAGTTTGTCATTTTTAGTTCCATATACGTAATTAATTATTTTATAATTTGTTAATTTGTAATTTGTCTTAAATCTAGTTTCCAACATAATTATTCATAGCCTAAAAATTGATCTTTTATGTTTCTAGTGGGAGCCAATCATGTACAATTTTGTCTGTTTCCGTTTTGTTTTGCCATGTCTGTATTAGGGGTTATGTGTAGTATTGTTGTTGTGATGGCTGGACTGTTTTTAATGTGCTGTGGTTGCCTTGCAGTCCAGGGTCCTTGAGTAGGACGTTTCACCCTCGGCCTGCCGTCCGGGGATTGCCGACCATTCCTGCACTGCTAGCCTGGCCTGAGGACCATGTTGGAGCCTGGAGTCGCCCATTACCCGCTCTACATCTGTGTGGTATAAGTCTTCTGTCCTCAGGTCAGTGTATTCCATGTTTTTGTTTCCCGGCGGCTGAGCTGGGGGTAGTGAATGTTTAAAAAAAAATAAATAAATTTATACAAAGAAAGAAAATTATTTCAAAAAAAAAAAAAAAACAGTGAAATACAGGAAATATAAAAGAAGAAAAAAAGTTTGTGGAACTGTTTAATTTGTGCCTAGGCCTAAAACTGATGGGACAAAGTGGGCAACACAGCCATGGGGACCTATATATGTATTTTTTTTATTAAAAAAAAAAAAAAAAAAAACTTAAAAGACAAACAAAAGGAACTTTTTGGATGTTAATATTTATTTATATTTATATTTCTTGTTATTTAGTTTAATTAGTTTATTTTGTTGTTAGATATTTTAGAGTTTATATTTGTTAGGTCCCTATTGTTAAATTGTATTGTTATTTATTTTTATGCTTTAGGCCTAGTGATTTAGTTATTTATTTATTTATTTCGTGTTTGGTATTATTGATGTCAGGGGATAATAGAACGGTACCATGTTATATTTTCTTTTAAACTATTTAATTTTTAAACTTTCACCAAAAGGGGATTATGGGACTTTTACTTAACTTCTAATTCGGAGCTGCCCAGGGATTCCGGCTTACTCCCTGGCCCGGTGGAATTATTGGGATTCGGGCTAAATTGCCGGTTTAATTGTTGTTTGCCAGAAGTTTTCTAAATTTTCACTTTTATGTGGGCATTAAATTTGTCTTACGTTTTGGGTGTCTCTGGCTAGGCTGCAGATAGGCCATACACCATACAGTTTGTTAATTGTTAATTTTGGTATTTGTTGAGTTTGTTGTTTTTGTGTATTATCTTGTTAATTTTAGTGTTTATTGTTATTTATTGAAGTGCGAATTGATATTGTGGCCTTCTGCCGTTTTCGATTAATTAATTTTTGCTTTTTGGTAATAAATCAGTTTTGCTCAGCTGCCGAGTGTTATTTTGACCCTCCAACTGCCACCCGTGATCCCATCGCTCGACTTGTTTTGAGCCATCCCCCGGTTGGCACGCTTATCAGCTTTGGTGGCGGGGATGGGTCTCACTCTGAACCTACTTCATTGATGTCTAATTGTTCTCAGCATAAGCAATGGTAGTGGGTTTCATCACGCTACTTTTTTAAGTCTCTTTATATTAATTATTATATTTTTTTAACGTTTTCTCGAAAATGTTCTCGTTCCAAAAATTATTTGATTTTATAGTACAACAAATTAATTACTGAGTTTGATAACGATCTAAAGATATATTCAATGTCACTTATGCTCTTTCAAAAAGAATTCATAAATGTTGCCTCGGCTCAATGGAGAAGGGGACTCGAAGACGAACTAGCCAAAAAATATTAATAAAATCAGTTTTAGTTATATAAAAAATAAAACTCTCTGCCATCAATGAAATCCAGGTCATGATCATAATTTGTATGCAAGTGTTGCGCTGAAAAACAACCTGTTTGCCGACACAGTATGAATTATAATGCTGATGGAAGTAGGGTATTGTAAGTTGGTTAGAAGAGACAATCAGTGATATGAAAAATTTATTTTATTAATAAAATTATGCTAAATAGCTGCAGTAATATTTGCATTAGAACACTTATAGTTTTGATTTTAAAGTATAATACGTTAAGATTTTTTAAACTGTGTCAACTTTAAGTTTTTTTTATTTATATACAGTATATTGTTTTTGAACATCACTCCCAATTAGAACCACGCCTACATTCCTCTGTGTGAACTTCATTTACGAGTGAAGTACCAACCGTTAGTTCTGTTGAGGATTCGAACCTTAGAAACTGCTCTCTGCAGTCCGAAGCCGTAGCCACTGTATTGGACAGTGGCTCACTACAACTTTACGTATATGGGTGTGTGGGTGGTTCACTACAGCTGTACGTGTATGAGTGGGAGAGTGGTTCACTTCAAATGTTCGTACGTGGATGTGGGGTGGGTGGGTGTTTCACTACAACTGTACGTGCATGGGTGGGTGGGTGCTTCACTACAACTGTAGGTGTATGAGTGGGAAGATAAGTCACTACCTTTCATGTCTATGCGTAGGTGGGTGGGTTACTGACACTGTACTTGTATGGGTGGGTCGGTGGGTCACTACCACTGTATTTGTCAAGGTGGTGTAGTAAGACGACAATTCACAGCAAACGAACATGATGATTAGTTATAATATCTGCTGTTTTGATATTTTGAATCCTTTTTATAAAGTTTCTCTTATTAGTCAGTTAGAACGTCACCTTGAATAGCAAGTTTTATAGTTTGTATTCCACATAGATTGTTCAATTATATTACACTATTCAACCGTATAATCCACTCTCGTTAGATTATACAGTGGATTATACCCTCAATAAAGCATTTATCTTTTTTTTTTTTTTTTGCAAATAAAAATTTATTTACATTCCTGTTGATTGTGTGTATACACTTGTAATCATACATTATGCTGGAATGTTTTTATAAAAACTCAAAAAACCTATTTGAAAGAGTTAAATGAGTAGAATTTTATTCCACAATAAAAAGAATTTTTAAGGAGTCTAAGTACTCAGAGGTGCTTCTTTAAGACACATTTCTCCTCACCTGACATTTTGTTTTGTAGGCTCGTTGGATCACCAGCTTAATGTGACTTCAGAACTATGGAAGTGGTACAGGGGTAACATCTATTTCACTCACGCCAGGAACCGAACTCGGTATGGCATGGCCTCTTATCTACGGCCACCCAAATTACCCTGTATTTATTAGTTTAGTAAGTAATTCTTAAGTGAAAATGTAACAAGAAACTTAACTTTTATCGTACTAATCAAAATATAAGATTTACAAAAATACAATGTCACTTTCGAACTGAGGCGTTTAACTTCAAGACGTATCCATAATTATAAACCTTCAATTAATCATGCCGTATAAAATATATTATGTATGTTTAATTTTATACATTGATAAATTGGGCTCTAAACATTACGTCGTTTATTCATGCCTAAACAAATACATCTGTAAGTTGCATTCAATTAATATAGATTTAATTGGTTTGTCCATATTGGTTATCCATATTTTTTAATAAAAACATTTTATCAATGTAGAAAACAAACAAATTAGAAAGATCAATTAGCATAAAATATTTTATTCTTGTGATATATATGGTTTATGGAAGAAATGCAATACTGTGTAGTTAGTTTTTATTGAGATGGTTTAACAAGATCAGGACCGAACTATTAGTTTGTTAGTAAAGTTATGTTTTCATAATCAAACTACTGAGGGTGTAACTACAGAATGTGTAACTACTGAGGGTCTAACTACTGAGAGTGTAACTACTGAGGGTGTAGCTACTGAGTGTGTAACTTACTGAGGGTGGAACTACTGAGGGTGGAACTACTGATGGTGTAACTACTGAGGGTGTAACTTACTGAGGGTGTAACTACTGAGGGTGTAACTTACTGAGGGTGTAACTACTGAG
The DNA here is from genome assembly GCA_035578905.1 of Stictocephala bisonia. Taxonomy (NCBI): domain Eukaryota; kingdom Metazoa; phylum Arthropoda; class Insecta; order Hemiptera; family Membracidae; genus Stictocephala; species Stictocephala bisonia. The sequence continues at coordinate 379,048 of JAQJVL010000721.1, forward strand.
GGTGTAACTTACTGACGGTGTAACTACTGAGTGTGTAACTTACTGACGGTGTAACTACTCACAGTGAATTGAGCTTTCGTTCACACATTGATAAAGAAATCGGCTCAGACTATAAAAAAACTTGGACTTGGATTATTTATTCGCAATTCTAAGCTATTTAGGGATAGAAATACAGTTAAGATTATGTACAGGTCCTTGGTCAGATCCTGTCTATAATACCCTGCAATGGTCAGATACAAAGAATCCAGTGTGCGCCTGTCATTCTAACTCAATTGAGAGAGCTTCATTATTTATATTACATATTTAACCTAGTTTGTTATTGTTTATACAGTGCCTTATGACTATCTTTTGAATGTGTTGTTTAATTTTAGCAGGAAGACGTGGTAGAATATTGTTAATGTTTCTTGTTAAACTAGTTAGGTATAGTATAGATTATCCTAACCCTTGGGCGCCTCTCATTTAGAGGGCCCGTATTCAGGGGGAGGAATATTGTTTTATTTCAAGTTCCTTGTAATCGAACATTGACGTTCAGCACATCACTACTCCTTCATGTGAAGAAATTATATAATAATTTGCCTTCAGGCCCATTTGGTGTACACCTTGGTCAGATATTCATAACAAATTTAGTTTCAAAATGAAATGTAAGCGTTTTGTACGTATTTTTCTCTCTTTTCTTTTTATATTATTATTTCTGCTAATAAATAAGTCAATTTTCGTTCTCTATTAAACTTTGTATTGATTATGTATTGATAATGAGATAATAAACAATTTAGGTATTAATATTTTTGTATTATTTTTCATAAAGAAAATGTATTTTTCATATTTTGTAATTAGTTTCCTGTTAGTTTTTAAGTAGTTTAGTGCAACATCGGTTTTTGTAAAGGAGTCATCTCTCATGCATATAATTTGTTTTGTATAATAGTTTACTTTCAAACCTACCTTACTAGTTTCTGCAGCGAATACAAATCCTTTCAAAAACGCTTTTTTAATAAGTACTCGAAAATAAGTATTATTAATAATAAATTGAACTTCAACGTAAAGCGTTAACTTTCTTCTCAAAGAAATATTCCTCAAGAATTGAATAATATTCATAATTATTAGTTTTACATACTGGGAGTTTGCAGTATTTTGAATTTGACATTCAAGTAGTGTAATTGGACAGATTTTTATTCATTCTGTAACTATTCCTTATTCTCCTGACAAACAATTGTATAGGTCAAAAATATAGTGTCCAGTTAAAAAAAAAAATCCTATATACGTATCCTAACATAACCTAACAATATTTCTTTCCAAACAAAAAGAATTGTTAAAATGGTCATTAGACTACTGCTGTTACAAACGAACAGTGACAAAACCTTATCTAAGAAGGAATATCTGAATGGTAATAAGTGATTAAAATAAATTGCCACTCAATTCTGTAATACGATTAGGTGTTCCTAACTACGAAGCATATTAGTACAGTATATTCATAAAGAAGGCACATACAAATGATTAGGCCTATTATTAATACTTAGTGAACCTTGTATAAATGTCTACTAACAATTATATAGAATAGTTGGTAAACAATCTAATAAAGAGATATTAATATGTAACTATCAATGAAATTACTCTATAAGGATATTAAAATTAAAGTATAGTAAAGTAACATTGGCAAACGTATCCCCATTATGTTTTACAGAAAGCATCACCTTTAAAAACAAATTGTTATTACTATATATTTTGTACAGAGGAATATAATAGTAATAGAATTAAATATAATGCCTTGACACCTGTAACACGTTAAGCGTTGCCTAACTGTGTGTATGTGGTATCTTTTTATTGAAGGGTGATCACGCCTGCAATAATTTGTTTACTATTTCAGTTATGTATAGTTAGCTAGCTAAATAACTGTAGAAGGGGCAACTATTTACAGTCATGAGGACTGGTACACACGAAATCCGCTATAGAGATACCAACATAGAAGCTAATAAAGAAACAGTTAATATTGCTTTCTAAATAATGTAGATGCACAACAGGAAATTTGGCAAGCTAATGCAAAATGAAAGTTGATTGATAAGTTAAGTACCTTTTGAAGAAAAAAATGTATTTTTGGTAGATAAAAATTTTATATTTTAAATAATCATCTATTGCCTTAAAATATTTAGTAAACCATTTTGCAATTCTTTTATTCTTCCCCCAAATAATGGGTTTACTCAAGGCTCTCAAACATGGCGTTTGCTTCGGTGATTACCTCTTCATTCGACCCAACTCTCTTAACACCCTGTAATTTCTTTAGGTTTTGGAAACAGAAATAGTCACAGGGGTTAAAACTGCAGAGTATGCTGAATTGAGTAGCACTTCGTTGCGTTTATGGATTGTTGTCATCGTGACTTGAAAAGTTTGTGCCATTGCATTGTTTTGAAGGAAAACCACTTGCGGTCGTTTTTGCTTTAAATAGTTGTCGTATCTATCCAATAGCTGTCAATAATTTTCACCGGTGATCGTATACCCTTCTCAACGTAGTTGACATTATTACACCATGTGCATCCTAAACACTGTGCCCATAACCTTGTTGGCTTACAGACTCATCTTGACCTTCTTTGGTCGGTGTTAACCTGAAGAAATCGATTGTTCTTTGGTCATTAAAGTTTTGTAATGGACCAATGTTTCTTCCAATATTAAAAAACGGTGCAAAATCTCGGCCAGATTAAGACGTTGCTCAATACCCCTTTGAAGTGGTCAGACGGTTGCGCTTATAGTCAGTAGTGTGCAACCGTGACACCCAACTCACGGTTTCTTTTTTAATGTCCAAATAAACTTGAATGTGTGATTTACTCATTCAGTTGAAACACCTAAAACCTCAGATACCTCACGCACTTTCATTTTCCGATCGTCCAATAACATTTCATTGCTTTAACCGACCGTTTATGGTGTATGCCATCTTCAGGACGACCTGAATGGTCGGTGTCCCCTCCGCTGGTATGACAACGACGGAACTCTACTTCTTAACCACAACTCTGAATTATTTTTAACCAAAAAAATAAATATTTTCTTCCAGTTCGTTGGAACTCCAGTTTCGTTATCTGATTTCAACGGTTGTATATCACTAAATAACTAATGACACAGCTTGATCATTATTAGAAAGTTCTACATTCATACCACAGTTTTAAGGAAGCAATGTTGCATTCAAAGTTACTGTGTGGGAAATTAAAAGAGACAATAAGTTATCAAACCGCTCTAGTTTCCCTCATTACGGAAAGCCCCGTTAAAGTATGAAAAAATAACTCCCCACCATATCCAGTGAGTTTTAGATTATTTCTGTAGTTTGCTTTATGAATAGCCGGAAATCAATCTGTTATTTCTTCGAAATCCTCAAGGATAAACGTATAAATTTTTACCACAGATATATAAAGATGTATATTAGTTGTTAATTATTTATAATTACCACTGAGACGTTCGCTACGGCAATGAGAAAGTGACATTTGTTTCTTTTTTCTCTGCGTTTAAACTTATGTTTTATAGCAATGAGATGTTCTCTGTTTAGTACTTAATTTGTTGTATTAGGCATCTGGTAAGATATTTGTAATGTGTAAAACAATCTTGTAAGTTAAATATCTAAAATGTTAACCATCATTTATTGATAATATCTGTAGTTTAAACTGCTTCCTAAATGTTAATTGTTGTGGTACCACACTGTTTCTTCATTGAAGGTGAAAGTATTCACTAAATATCCGATTCTTTTTCCTTTATTTACTATAATGTAAAATGTTCTATTTTGTTTGTGACATTACATATTTATAATATGTACGAATACATAATTAATTAAATTGATAAGATCGTAACAATATAACCAACTTTCTTAAATTATAGATATTTCCACGTGGATAAAAAAACAATGAGTTTGATGATAATCCATTGAGATTATTACATTAAAACTCAAATACCCCCGTTCCTTTGCAATTTATCTTAAAAAATGCATGAAAAGGAACGAAGTGGGATTGTTTAAAAAGAAAATAATAAAAAATAGGCATTAACCAAAAACATGTTGTCGAAGGAAATAAAACACTTTAACATTAAATAAATGCAGATCATGTTCACGATTTGCATGCCAATAGTGCGCTGAAACACATTGTATCTATTAACGTTATACGAATTAATTATTTTTCTATTGTCTAAATGAGCTTTCTTCACAACCGAGATAAACTTTTGCTAGCCTGGCACTAAGCATTGACTGCAAAAGTTGCAATATAATGGGACAGGAAAGGAGGCTGTAGAACTTAAACAACAAACCTTTACTTCATACTGTGCAGATACATAGCTCAGGTGTTTTCAACTTCTGTTCAATCCCATTTTCCATCAATAGTGTCAGAGCTAGGATCTGGTCGCTACAACTTCGGCCAGGGCAGAAAACCAGCCTACTCAACTGGAACATTAGAATCAAGAATGGGTGCTATTCTATTGTATAACAGGCTTTATAGAAACTTATAACAAACACTAAAAAGAGATATTGTGCGATAACTTTCCAATCGTTCTGGATCTTTACTAGGCTTCAGGACAGCTACTACTTTTGATTGCTTGAATGCTTTTGGCGAATTGCCTGTAGCTATTACCTTATTGTAAACTGTTTAAAGCTACTGTTTCACTTTGCTACCAGCATGTAGCAGACATTCCGGAAAGATATCGTCAATACCAGCTGCTTTCCCTGCTGGTAGAGCAGAAATCACTCTGTCTATCTCTTCCTCCGTGAAATTTCTAGAGACATCCTGGGGTGCCATTTGGCTCTTTTTTATTTCATTCAACTTGTAAAGCACATGATTATCAGAAGAATGGTGGGTTGACTATGGTAAGCTGACTTTCCGTTTCACTATATTATAGACCTTTGGCGGAGCACTTCTATTCGGTTTGGAGATTTACCAGTAGAGAGTGTCCTTAAAAGTGGGCACGCTTTTCTACTGCTGTCGGTAAAGTTTATATCTTCAGCAGTTTTTACCCATTTTTTTTTCTTCTGGTACTGTCAAGAGAGTGCAGCAGAGCTGTGTTGGAGTTTTCGGTGGCATTAAACTCTTTGTAAAGGTCATCTGATTCCTTATTCTATCCTGGTATATACTCATTTATGTATCCTCTTGGTATGCAAGCTTTAGCAATGGACGAGACGAGATTTGTAAAACGGTCATAATTTCTTATTCTAGGAGGAATGAACCTGATGCTATCGTCAAGCCTAGTGGTAAAGACCTCCCAGTGAGCTTTATTAAAATTCCATCTAGGCCGTGCAAAAGATCGAATTTTAGACAGCTGAAGGATGAGCTGCCACAGGGGTCTGTTCTTGCTCCAATTTTATTCAAAGTGTATACTGCTGATATCCCAATCACAAAGTATAGACTATATGCGGATGATATAGCTTTGGCTTACCAACATAAGAACTTCACACTTACTGAAGGAATAAGACCTGGAATGCCCCACACCTACCCATTATACAGGATCTCCCATGTCACAACGGTCGCTTAAAATCTCAAAACCCGCCTCTACGTACTGCTTTTCATTTGAGCAGATCAAACTTCTCGCCTAATACCAGCTGGGCCTTAGGGTGGAACAGTTTTGATGGACGTAATAAGTTCCTTATTAACGATCCGTCAATACCTTTAGGTGGGATGAACCTTCCTCGTAGGGAGTGGACACTGTTAAATCGGTTCCGAAAGTCGTTGGCAGATGCAATTACTGGAAGTATAAATGGGGATTGACAGTAGATCAGTCATGTGATTGCGAGGGGTATATCCAAACAATGGATCACCTAGTTACAGCGTGCCCCTTGCGCTCTTTTCGGAGAAGTTGGCCAGCATACACAGAATCAGTGAGGCAGGTGTTGATGGATTGGACTTGACTTTGTAACAGGAGATAAATTAAAATGTTTAATCATAAAAATTCAATCATAAATGTAGATTACATCTAATACAAATTACTTAGACATCATTGAAAAATGTAAGTAATTTTTACGTACAGCATATTAAATGACAGCATAATATACTTTTGCCAGCACGCACACTATGCTTAAGGACTAATTGGTAAAATCCACATATTCTTAATTAGAAATCTTTACTAAATTATGGTGTGAAATTTGTAAGTCATAAAGTGAAGCTGCACTATGATTTTGTTTTAAATTATTTATTTTTATTGGAATACAACATAAAACGTTGAAAAATAAATTATTTTGTTACTAAACTATAGTTTATGTGTGTGTTATATTATTTATTTATTTTAATAAAAGGTGTTATTGTAAATAGTTTCGTTGCATTTTTTTATATTATTATTATTAAATCATCACTGGTGTCGGCAATAGTGGTGAAGTGCTGTAATCCAGCTACTTGGTGACAAAATGTTAACGAGATTGTAGGCGATAGGTTGTATGCTTGTCCTCTTCATACCAATATGACGTCCGCTAAATGGTTACTATCGGCGTGGACTCCACCAGAGAGGTATGAGGTACACATTTTGGGTGATAGTCTATGTCAGGATATTGTTAAGGAAAGATAACTTAGCATCAAACTTGTCTATAACCTAAAAATCGTAATATGAGGTTTGGATTCCACGTAAGTGGTAGGTCTCTCAGTTTTCCTGAATATTCTTCGGGATATAATTGAGCGTTCTGAGCATAAGTAAAGCTCAGTTAGTAATAGCACTACACAGGTCATTCACATTCACACTAAATTAATACTAGCCTTAAAATACACACAACGATGTGTCGGCGTTTCATACCTGAGATTATTATAAGGATATCTATATCCAAAGTATTTTTCAGGATATAAGTAAGTACAAATATTTCATTAAACTTTTGGAACGTAATAAATAATAAGAACGGGTGTGGTCATTATTACTAAGGTCGACTGTTCCTCAGAAAGATATAATAATTAAATGGCCAATAGCCAGGTTACCTAAGGGACCTACAGCTTTACGTGGAATATAAACCACGTAGTATCGGTTTGATTGTCAGCTAACTAACAAGCGGAATACTCAGGTATCTTCCCTATACTGCAGCTCAACCTCAACTACCACCTAACACGGACACCCCAGACGTCTCTAGTAGTGTCTACGTCAATGGCAACAACTTAGCGGAAGTCATGTAAGTATTAACAGAACTGACCATCTCCCTGACAATCTCCTCAACACTTTGTACCCAAGCTGGGCTACAGCACTGCACCACTAGTGCCGACTGTAATTTATCTAACGAGAAGTAGGTTTGTAGTCTAACTCAACGTTTGGCTATTACTAATAAATAAAAAATTATATACATGTATATTAAATTTAAATATATGTATATATATATATATATATATATATATATATATATATATATATATATATATATATATATATATACTATATATCAAATTAGATAAGAAATCAAAAGAATTTAACGTATAGTTTTATATCACAAATCTTTCTTATATTTCGCCTGAAAATTATCTCTTTACTCAAGAACAGAAATGTTGGTTGCAATAACGAAAAAGGTGTTGAATTTAAGAAATTGTTGTCGTTCACGATGGCTGGAATATTTATGACTGTCATCTTACAACAAATTACAGCCCTAAACAAAAACTGTTTCCAAGACACTTATTTACTTCTTTTTGTGTCTGGAGAATATAACTTTCTTATTTACTTCAGTTCAAATTAGGTAAATGAAGTATTTTATTATACATTTCAAGCAATATTATTTTATTAAATCTATATTAATATGTAAATAATTCAAAACATAAAGCAATATGGCATGTGATAAATTTTACTATGTGAAATAATTAATTAAAGGAAACAGTTATAAAATTAAATTACTTTTATAAGACGCATTGTATTAAACGTTGTTTAGTTATAAATTAATAACTTAAAATGAACTTTCCAGACTTTTTACTAAGTCGTTGTAGACCTATAATAATTCCACTGCAATATTGATAAAATATTAAAACTTACAAAATATCTTATTACATAATTAATGCACGTTAGAGCATTACATATTTCAGGCTGTAGTAGTACATATAGGTTCACTGAATTCAGATAAACATTATATAATAAAGCATCAAGAACTGAAATATTCTTTAAAAGTGTCTATGATAGTCATTGGTTCATAATTTTTTAAAGTAAAATAGTAATTGTTTAGTAATCCGGACTCCTGACTATCCGGATTAATATGGCGGTGAACCAATCCGCGTAGCTTTAATTCATCCTGAGGCCACATACAACTGACTGTAACCCACCCACCAACCCTTATGTCACATACTACTCGCTGTGACCCACCCACCCTGAGGTCATCTACTGCTGACTGTTATCCACCCATCCACCCTGAGACCACATATTACTGACTCTAACCCATCCAACCTGAGGCTACATACTACTGACTCTGACCAATTCACCCACCCTGAGGCCACATACTACTCACTCTTTCACAGTCGGAGATGAAGTTTAAATGGTCTGTTCGAGGATGGTTACATTTCTTCAATGATGTCTAAGTAATTTTTATTAGATGTAATCTATATTTATGATTGACTTATTTAATTATTAAACATTTTAAGTTATCTCTTGTCACAAAGCCAAGTCCAATCCATCAAGCCATCTAACACCTGACCCACTGATTCTGTGTATGCTGACCAACCCCCTCCGTAAAAGAGCGCAGGGGCAATCTGTAACTTTGTTATCCATTGTTTGGTAAGACTCCCCGCAATCACATGACTGATCTAGTATCAGTCCCCATTTACACTTCTAGTAATTTCATCTGCCAACGTCTGTTCGGAAGCGATTCAACAGTGTCCACTCCCTACGAACGAGGTTCATCCCACCTAAAGGTATTGACGGTTCGTCAATAAGGAAACAAGACGCTCTACAATTAACAAAAGGTAGCTGGCAACAAACCATACGATATATAGGTAATATATACATATTTATAAGTTATACTGATGATATTAACTTATTATCAATATAATTTAATTTAATTTTTACGGTTCTTTAAATAAAGCTGATAACATCACGCTATAATGTAGGCTATGATAGTTACTATGCTACTAAAAATATATAAACGAAGGATCGTATGTAAATTGTGTATCACCTTGCTCCAATAATTATTCCTAATTCTGAAATAATCTTTCCATGGAATCACCATAATCTAACCGTCCAATGACATGATATATATATATATATATATATATATATATATATATATATATATATATATATATATATTTGTTGTGTCTGTGAATTCTTCTATTCCTTTGTGTTCATATCATTTTTAGTTTATTCTGTTGTGTTTATATTCTACGTTCATACGTGTTGTTTCATTATTTTAATACTGCTGAAAGTGGAAGAGAGCTATAGTTACACTTTACTATTTAGCTTTGCTAGTTACTGTGACTTCTTGTAGTAAGTTACTACAAATAACATTGCACGGGAAACGTGGTGCTAGTAAAACCTTCTACAGATACAGAAAGAGAGGTAGGATATGCAATGTTAATCACAATAAAGGTATGAGGAACTGAATGCACCATCATTTGCAGCACTTACATTCCACTCTTCTCTCATTCTATGCATATCGCGTGGATTTTATCGCTGAAAGCTACCATAATTTAAATTTTATTCGCATAGGATGGTATCTGGATTTTTATCATCCAGATAGTTGGAAGGCCACTTTAATTGTGTTATAATAAAAAGCAGTAGTACTTATTTTAGAAAAATTTTTGTCATTTAAGTGTTAATTTATCTTTTGTCTCATAACATTTTTACTGTTAGAGGTAATTGACTCTTATAATTGCATTTTAAACTTTAATTAAACTTTATGGCGTAGTGGTAAAATGTTATATAGATTTTATTGTTATGTCAGAAAAGGTGGATCTTTTTTTGACTCAGTTTTTAGACTTACAAGTAAAATATTTAACAAATTATTTGGCTAACTAATACTGCTATATAGTGACTATGGCCGAACTACAATACTTGGATAAATGTGTTTATACATTGTCTTTCTAGCAATCAGTAAGTACCACCGACACCATAATATTTACGGTTGAGGTTATGTAAGGTCTAGTAGTTGACTGGAATTTTCCACAACATATTTCTTATGGGAAACCTAGCACACGTACATAGTGACAATAATGAGAAAATAATCTTATAAGAACGTTTTTATTTTTAAGATGTTATGGATATGAGTACTGTTGTTGATCAAAAACACAGTGTGACTATTTTAATGTTACATTCATTAATTAGTATTCTGCACAAAAAGTGCAGAAATAAACATTGCTATATATTATTGTCATATGCAGTATTATATCATGAAGAAGAAAGTTAGTGACGTGTATTTAAAAAAAATATCTTGAAAAACGTAAACGTATTTCTTGACTACTTTCAGTCATATTCGGTGTCTAATGTAATGTATTACTTTAGTTAATACGTTTTTATTGGTCAATGTGTGGAATAATGAGTTTTAACTAATTATAAAAGTAAGAACTATGAATACGTCCTTATGTTTGATTCTTTTACGAATGAAACCTCACTAATCAAATCATGTGTTTCTTATTTTCAAACAAGTTAAGTAAAAGAATTAAAATGTTATATTCTTACTAAAACAATTTAACAGCATTTATTACTAAAATAGTTTTCCAGAGGTATGCTCGAAATTTTTAAATATAATAGTAAATGTCTAACAAAAATATAACCTGCCAATATCACAAATTATAAGTACCCATCTACTGAACAAAGAATCTACAAAATATTTCTTCCTAAAATTTATTAACTTAGGGAGATAAAGAAATAACAATACAGATGTACAACAAATGGAACACCAAAATTATATTTTATTGAAATTGAGAGCTGCTGTAAAAGCTCATCAAAATATGCATAGTTAGCTTGTTTCAAAATCAAAATTCTATAAAAACACTTTTTGACGATTTTTTAAAAAAGAGTTACGTTATTTAATGTATTATTAATCAGTGATATTATGTTTTCAGTTCTTTTTTTTTATTTGAATAAGATCGTTGAATAAATAAAGTGATTTACGAAGCTTACACACTGGAAATTCTGAATTAACATCATACGCCAGTCCAAACGACCCGGACAAGTTTTGGCTGTCATAACAGTGATTGATTGACAAGACATTTTACGAATAGTGAAATATTGGTATTTTCTTTAGACTGTTTTCAAACTACACCGAACTTAATGTGTCTAGTTTTATTTTTATCGGGCTTTATTGTGGGATATTGTTACTAAACCTTTCCTTTTTTACTTATTTGATTCATGGGAACAACCCCACACTCTTTTTTTAAGCAAAAACAATTAAATTTAACAAATATTCCATTAATGTTCGTAAATTGAAAAATAAGACATTCTATACGAAGGCGTGATTACTTTTTATTTATTAAAAAAGGGAAGTTTATAAACACTGTACATATAATAATTTTAATTACTGTAGTTGAAATATAGTTAAATTATGTATTCCAATAAATAATGTTTTGTCTAATATTTGAAAATATTTATTTTTAATTTCACTTTAACCATTGCGTGAAGAGTCCAAATATAAGATAAACATTTTAACAAAAATATTTTCCAAGAAAACCTGTTATATTATACATACAACATTCATTTTGATAATTTACTGCATTTTTTGGATATGCTTTAAATGAAATACGTTTTGAGCATCTGTTGTTTTTTTTTTTTTATTTTTTCCATTATATGCGTAACGTATTAAATTTTCTTGAAATGGAGATTTAAATTTAAACAAAGACTGTTATTAGGTTTTAATAACCAAATGAAATTAAACAATTAATAATTAATATTTAACTTGCAGAAGTATGTCTATTTTAAGTTGGAAAGAATAAAATTACCTTTTTGATTTATATTTATTTTTTCTCATGATAGATGTTGATATTTTTAAATCTGTTTAGCTATAAATGTCAATAAAGGTCTATTGCAATGTTGTATTAGTTCAAACCGAAGTACATCAATACAAACGTAAATAATACAAGGTTTAATAAAATAAAATCACAAACTCATAAATATTTCTACGTTGTTATATTTTAAGACTTTAGAAAAAAAAACTCATAATATTTACCAAATTGTTGGATTATTGATTTTAAATTTAATCAACGTTCACTTTTACATTTTTTACACTATAAACAAGTTATTGACTTAAGTTTAATATAATGCGTACAAAAAGGGCACAAATATCTTAGGTAGTCTTTGTTGTATGTACCGTATTTCTACTTATGTTATATTAAAATTTTGTGTGTTGACGAAAGAATTGTCAATGCTATAATTTATAACAATCTTGCCTGTGTGTTCATTGGCAATATATGTTGTCACAATATTGTTTCATTTAAAGAAGAATGTATCGATTAATAAATATAGTGACAATAAATTATAAAGTTTTCTTTTATTTTCGTGCTTTTTAAAGTGCTTAATATACTTAAAGTGTTTTGTTAAGTCAGTTAAGGCTTCCAACTAAATAATAAATTATTAAAGCAATATAAAATTTCAGCGGCCTATACAGGGTCAAATGTGGTAGCTAGTGACCTTCATACTGATTGTAAATGAATGTTACAATAGATTAGGTAAACATACATGGAATGTTACGATTGTGGTATTCAATGAAAATACATTGGTAAAACTGTTATTATTTGTGTAATAATTATTTTGTTAAAACTCTTATAAATAATATAAAAGTAAAATTACTAAATAGTATTATAAATAATTTGTAGAGATAACATTCACATAATTCAATTAAATGTCTTAATTGTGCTTGAGACCCTTAGAAACAACCAATATAATAGTACTTGAATGGGTGGGTGGGTGGGCCAATGTAATGGTACTTGTATGGGCGGGTGGGTGGGCCAATGTAATAGTACGTGTATGGGTGGGTGGGTGGATCAATATAATAGTACTTATATGGGCGGTTGGGTGGGCCAATGTAATAGTACGTGTATGGGCGGGTGGGTGGGCCAATGTAATAGTACGTGTATGGGCGGGTGGGTGGGCCAATATAATAGTACGTGTATGGGCAGGTGGGTGGATCAATGTAATAGTACGTGTATGGGCAGGTGGGTGGATCAATGTATTAGTACGTGTATGGGCGGGTGGGTGGGCCAATGTAATAGTACGTGTATTGGCGAGTGGGTGGGCCAATGTAATAGTACGTGTATGGGCGGGTGGGTGGGCCAATGTAATAGTACGTGTATGGGTGGGTGGGTTGGCCAATGTAATAGTACGTGTATGGGCGGGTGGTTGGGCCAATGTAATAGTACGTGTATGGGCGGGTGGGTGGGCCAATATAATAGTACTTGTATGGGCGGGTGGGTGGATCAATGTAATAGTACGTGTATGGGCGGGTGGGTGGATCAATGTAATAGTACGTGTATGGGCGGGTGGGTGGGCCAATGTAATAGTACGTGTATTGGTGGGTGGGTGGGCCAATGTAATAGTACGCGTATGGGCGGGTGGGTAGGCCAATGTAATAGTACGTGTATGGGCGGGCGGGTGGATCAATGTAATAGTACGTGTATGGGCGGGTGAGTGGGCCAATGTAATAGTACGTGTATGGGTGGGTGGGTGGGCCAATGTAATAGTACGTGTATGGGCGGGTGGGTGGGCCAATGTAATAGTACGTGTATGGGCGTGTGGGTGGGCCAATGTAATAGTACGTATATGGGCAGGTGGGTGGGCCAATGTAATAGTACGTGTATGGGCGGGTGGGTGGATCAATGTTATAGTACGTGTATGGGCGGGTGGGTGGGCCAATGTAATAGTACGTGTATGGGCGGGTGGGTGGGCCAATGTAATATTACGTGTATGGGCGGGTGGGTGGATCAATGTAATAGTACGTGTATGGGCGGGTGGGTGGGCCAATGGAATAGTACGTGTATGGGCGGGTGGGTTGGCAATGTAATAGTACGTGTATGGGCTGGTGGGTGGGCAATTTAATAGTACGTGTATGGGCGGGTGGGTGGATCAATATAATAGTACTTGCATGGGCGGGTGGGTGGATCAATGTAATAGTACGTGTATGGGCGGGTGGGTGGGCCAATGTAATAGTACGTGTATGGGTGCGTCCACAGGAATGAAGGAAAAGTGTACGTGTAGGGGCCGGGCGGATGAGTCAATACCACTGTACGTGTATGGGCGGGCGGGTGGGTTTTGACCAATGTACGTGTGTGTATGGCAACTAACATTTTATTTTTAAATATTATATAAAAATAAGAGTTAAAAATAAATATCCATAATTTAAGAAAGGAGAAAAACGGGAAATTCCTGGTTTGTTATCCAAAAAAAAAATTGTATTTTTCTTAATATAATGTGATTTGGTTATGTGATTTCTTCCAATAAGTTTATGTTTGAAAAAGAGTGTTTATGTAATTTTTCTCTTCATTATGATACTATCAAACTCTTCCAAGTTTCAGCTCAACGGGTTGCTTAACTGGTAGCCTCCTGGAATGTTAACCTTCGGTGTAGAGGTAGGCCTTATGGGGAGGCTCCAAGACCGAGAAAAGTAGACTCTTCTAAAACACCTTAATCACAATAACACCCTAACTTAATCTACTACCCTCGTACAATCCTGCCCTATCTAACACTCGTCACCCTCGTCCGTCCTGACTACCTGACGCACGCCAGTCTGACCGTGCCTCCAGCTACGAGCGACCCTACCTCGTGCTGCACCTTGGATTCCACTCCACTTACTGTTGATCAATTGTTTCCCCCACGCTCATAAAACAGTACGATGGAAAGGGGTACCAACGTTGAAAATATTGTTCATTCATACGTAAATAAGGTCACGTGTATTGAACAAAGTAAACCCAAAATGGTAATAATAGTTAAATTTCGTCTTCTAAAAAGATTTACTTATACGTTTGTTGCAAATAGATATAACTGTATTACGTTTGTTGCAAATAGATATAACTGTATTTTCGCGCCAATAGTTGTATCCTAATCTAAAATAAATATTATATATTTTATGTTTCTTAGTGACTATGATATTACTTTATTTTTCCGAATTATTCGAAAGTCAACTGAATGTTAATGGACCAACAACTATCCTCTAGTGTAAATGATTTGAGTGTTATATGTAAATGAAATTATGACAACATACTGTTCAGTTAAATAAATAGATTCAATGTCTTTCTAAACAGATTCAATTTTATGACTTCTTACTACACGTTTCAGAGTCAATACTCAATATCCAGGTTTCTTTTTAGTAAAATTAGCTTCAAAGAAATGAAATGTTTGTATATCAAATAGCATAAGTAATTTAAAAAACATAGCCTATGTTAAACAATAAAACAATATTTATATGGTTATATTTATAGATTTTTATTTTAGTTAATCGGACACTGGATGTAATATCCTAATTCTGTCATTTTATGTGAACTGTTTCTCGTGACAAAGCATTGGATTAAATATTTAATGTGAACATAAAGTATGATTTTCATTAAAGTGCCATTATTGAATATTTTGTGCAGACATTTATAAAGTTCATGATAAAATTGTCAACTACAGTTAATTTTCTGGAAATTACGACAAAATGATTCAACAACCAAATATGTAAGCCTTACTACTGATACAAACGCAAGTGAGTCACTCCTAGTATAAAATATTCAACTTATATTCGGCGTTTTATGGATAACTCAGAGAATCTTTTTCTTCTTTACAGTACAATATTTAGTAAAGTATATATTTTTATGTATACATATAAATACAGTACATATTTTTATGAAATAAACGATTATGTAAAACTCTCATTATTATATTTTTAATAAAATATCACACTAATTATTTTTATTTCAATGTTATCTTTTGCTTGTAATTTTTAAATGAACCATAGTACAATTTGATGAAAGTAAAATGTTTTCAACAAAAGCCAGAAAGAAGAATAGGACTCGGAGGGGTAGTTCTAGGTATTCTGAACTTAAAACATACCACCGAGGCCTCCTCTGGTACTTTAACAAGGTTATCTCAAACATTTAACACTTTCTATTTATCTTCTGTTTTTACAGTATTTCATTTCATCTATTCATTTCTCTTTACAAACACTCCCCTGCAACTTGAAAAAGTACTTATTTTTTTGATATTTGAACATCGGATCCGTTATATTAAAAATATTAAATTATAGTAAATAACATTGAATTTAGCCCTTATTTACTGATATTGACTTGACATAAATACTGAAAACCACAACATTTCCGATATATTTGAAAAATAATGGAATTTATCACAGAAAAATGAAGTTGTTATTATTGTTACGATTTTTGTTTAGTTATTTCCCCGAATGTAGTAATGACCAGTGCAATTCAACGTAATTAACCTATGTGTATTCTACCAAATTTTTGATTAATAGTATTTTATTGTTAATTAAAAAATATATACGTATGCTAAACATTAAGTAGTTGAAGTGAATGTAATATAGTTTACAAGCTATCCATACAGCGTATGGTTTATAGTCAGCTACCATTTATCAATAAAAAAAAATCAGTAATATATATTTGGAACAAAATCCAACAGTCATGTTATTTGTTGATATAAATGGTAAAGTGATCTACTTGTCACAAAGCTAAATCCAATCCATCGAGCCATTTAAGATTGTCCTCACTGATTCCAAAAGCTAGTGCCATGGTACTTCGAAAATAAGACGGTAAGTATCGATCATATTCTATGACGTCATTTGGGAAAAAAGACAGCTTTGGGAAACAACAAACAACATATAAACACATATTCCTGTTCTTTCCCGTAGTAAATTCAAACTGATTAATGGTGAATAGCTTGCTTAGTATTTAGTCTAGGTTTTGCCACAGAACATGTTCTGTGGGGTTTCCATGTGATTGATATATTTAGTTTCCAGTATGTAATGTAATAATCAAGCCAGCTGATTCAGTTAGACTGCACAGCCTGTTTTAGCTACCGTGAGCTATAGTTTGTCTTCGCAACCGTCCTTTTTTAACATATCATATTGTGACAGAATTCGTGTATAAATTATATACATTCGAGTTTATATACTACATTGTTACGTAAACAAAATAAATACTGGCTATTTACAACTTTGTTTTGATAAATTTATTTGATTACCATGTTAAAAATTGTTTTTCTTTCTTGGCCCATACCTATTAAATAAAGTAGTAAGATGAGGAAAGTAACAATAAACATAAGACTTGATCGTAAAATAACAATATAACAGTTTATATGCATAAGCCTTATAGATTATGTAAACTACAAATATGTAATTTCAGATTGAAACAAAAACATAAAATATTCATCAGATAGCTTTTTTACGATAAACGTAGGTTTCATGTTTTTTTAAAAATAGCATTAAGCTAAATGAACATCTTACCGATAAATATAGAAATCATTTTGTAAACGTATACGTTGAACATAAAAATAATTTAATAAATTTAAAATTGAAATAATTTTTTTAATAATTAATTAAAGTAACGTTAATTAATCAGAAACACGTAATTTTTTTAATATGTCAATTGGAAAGCGGAACATAATTGTCTGTGTTATTTAGAGGAATATACCATTGTACAAAGATAAAAAAAAAAAAAACACAACTCTTGCCACACATAAATATTGTAATATCACAGATAAAAGAAGTAACATTTTGTCAATATATATGAGTCTGCTGGAAATAAAACAACTCTGAGCTGTCATTGCAGGCCCTAGAGATGAACTAGTTGTCAGCATTGTGAATAAAAATAGTTTTTGGTCGCTGCAACCAACACATTGAAGGTTTACTTGGTAAATACTAGTTTGGCGCCTTATCAGAAAAAAACGTGGTTATTTAATTGTTGTAACGAACAATTAATTAATGTAATGGCGTATAAAGTGAAGGTATATGAACCACAACGTACTCACATATCATTCTGTTGTTGTATACTTTAACAACATTCATGACAAATGAATGCTCATAACTCTTATAAGAGTATAATTAAATATAACATACATAATAATAATTAATTATTTATAAATATTTGTTAATTATTTTTATAATAGAATAAGTGAAATCAAAAATATTTGTTTTTAGTATTTTCATCTATAAATAATATGTTTTCTAAAGGTAAATATTTCATTATAAATTGAATCCGAAGCACAAAGTATTGGTCTGACGTCTCTAGCTGTATCCACGTCGATGGCAATCATTGACTGGTCGCTTTGTCAGTTGTAAGATGACCGAGTGTAGAACGTATTGCCTATAGTATCCACTACACTTTGTACCCAAGTAGGTGGGTTACAGCACTGAGCCACTAGTTACTAAACAATGTGTTTTCTTAAGAAGCATATAAAAACCGTTATCTTGGGCCCTTTACTTTAAATTACACAAGTTTATACTATTTTATCTTCTAAATTATACTAAATCCATATGATTTTACGTAAGTTATAAAAATTACTCTTCTCTTGAGACCATTGATTATAATAACAATTTGAAATTGCACTATTCTCAAAACATATTTAAAAGCATTCTACTGCAGAATATGTTAAGTTTTTAATATAATATCATAATATCTTACTTCATTTATACAAATCAAGAAAACATAAACTACTATTTTATTTGTATTTCTTATTAATATAATTTATTTTATATTAGCATATTTTTAAAAAAGTATTTAATTTGTTTTGGATATGTTTATAAAATTGCAATGTCATTTTCTGAATTTTAAAAAATTTAAAACTTTTAAATTATTACATAAACATGACTGATACCATTTCTGAAAGAAGAGATGATTGGCAAGTTTAAATTTGTTTATCTGAATTAACACCTGATTGTATGTTTGAATGACAATTTTGTAGGATGAATGTAGTCAAATCTTATTTTAGAACTTAACGCATAAAACGTAACGTTTTCAATTCCATGTAATAGGTACACCACAATAAATACATTGATTTATTTTTATAATACAAAAATCACTGTCTCATCCACCCACCCCCTATGGTCTACATTATCATTAAAAGATTTATATTTCTATATTTAGATGAAAAAAGTTTACGGCAAATGTATTATCATTATTTATGTAATTATGTATTACTAATATTTTAATCTACGTATATTTATAATTATTAGAAGCAATACATTAATAAAAACAATGAATCAATGTACACAAAACGTAACTTTATGAAGGTAATAAATTTGAAAAGATACTGTCCATAATTAAAGGAAAAATATTTGAATTAATTAAAAAAATAATAACGATAATGATCACGGAATGTTTTCAGCATGAACGGAGAAACAGTTCATTTAGAACACCCTAAGGGCCAGTTTGTGGTGTGTTTTGACCTCTACCACCCTCTAAACTGAAGGTAATTTGCCAAGCTCCAACCAACTTTTTCACTTAGTTATACAAATAGATTTCTAGCTGCAATATACAAATATTATTAAATCTAGTTTTAAAGTTTTTTAACAAAATGTTTACAAGTATATTTTTATACAGTATAGTAGTATACAGTTTTTATACTCGGTTCCCGTAACACTGACACAGTGTCCACTCAATGGTTGCCATCGATTTAGATACTATTATTATAAATATCTAACAAATCAACAACTTGATAAATATGAATATTGACACAGACACAAAACAACTCAATAAACACTTAGGAGTAGCAATAACAAAAACAAACAACAAACTATATATCACATAAATCACGAGTACAAATAAACTTAACAAATAAATGAATGTGTGGAATAAATTAATAATAAATAATTATTAATTATATAACTTCTACCATTTATGTCTATGGTACGTTTAAAAGACATTGATTTCATGATTTATTAAACATAAAACAATGCAAATAATATTTCCGTTTTGGAGCATTCAAAAGTTACAAGCCAAACAAAAGCCACGGTAACCCCAATTTCATCCCATTGAGAGTTATCTGACAGTTTGGTGTTTTACCACGCCAAGGCTATGTAAATATTTTCCACCTTTCAAAAGTGTATTTCCAAATGTTAGCAAGGGAATTCAATTTGAAATAATAAAATGAGATATGCGTAAATGTTTACTACATAACAAAAATAATTGTTTGCAATACCTCTATATTAATGGATATTACGGATAATGGCTACACAATGGTTACATGTGATTTAATATATTGGTTTGTATACAAATATTATCGTGAAAAATGTCTAAGTACCACACATTTTATATAGTTATTTCGTTAAATATTACTACTTAGATTGTATTGGCATATTAAGAATATGATTGCTATATTAAATTCGATATATATATATATTAAATAAATATATATATATATATATATATATTTATTTATTTATTTAATGTTACTGCTTTAAATGCATTTGTATAGAATAGGGGCTCTGAACATAAGATACAAAGGAATTATGTCACATTTTAGAAATGAAAAAAAAAAAAAACATCTCGCCACCACATTGGTGTTGATCAAATATTACAAGAAAAGGAGATATAGGTGTGATAACGTCAGAGGACGCCGAATGCACTGCATAAATGCACCCGTTGATAAAAGCCAACGCACAACTCTTTTGGAACGCGTTTTTTTTTTTTAACTGTTGCAGATATCTAGAGCACGTACGTTTATACGGTGACACAAATTGACGCGCGTTCGTTTTTAAATGCTCTCATTTCATTCAATAGAACTAGAAACGCAGTGTCTGACGCTGGATGCGAAACGCACTGCTTAAAACCCAGCTTAACACTTAACTGCGGAACCCACAACATAAACGTGATGTCCGAACCCCCCCCCCCCCCTTCCCAGTACGTAGTCTCTAAGCAGGCTCCCTGTCACCCATCCAATGAACAATCATGCTTATCAATTCAATCACTATTATATAAAAAAATAAACATTTCCTGCTTTTTCCATCAAAAGGCATGAAAACTCTATTTTTGGTAAATCACCAATGAAATTGTTAATTCAAAAAGTCCATCCTAAAACTTATAGAATAAAAGTAACTTTGTAACAACTAAATTTTGATAAAACATTTATTTATTTTACAATAAATGAAATGGTAATACTTTAAACGGTTTATCTTGACCATTTCATTTGTTGTTAAGCTAATGCTGAGCCTAATGTCACACTCATTAGAACCGAGTTTTACTGCACACAAAAAAACAGGTAGCTCAATACTACAACGGGTAAATGTACTTGAAGCTTGGATTGTTAGGACTAGGGACCGTAAACATGCTCATAGTTAGTTACGTGTGTAAGGGCCCTACAATATTCAATATACATGAACTTTTTTAGTATCAGCATTCGATCATTCTCTTTTTTAACTTCCATGCCGGCTTTAAATTCAGCAGCACTTTGGATCTTATTCCCAAAGCCTTTTTGATAAAAGCCCGTATCCTAAAATTGAAAAAAAGACTGCCTATTTTGCCTATTTTGATTAAGGCAATAAAATCGTGAATAAAAAAGCACTGTTTGGTTCCTAACAGAATAATTACCCCTCACTCACTGTTTAAGGTCACGTAAGAAAATAATAACGTCAATCAAGGAATAAATAAATAATATACCGTTTAGTAAATTGTTACTGATTTATAAAATTCTAAATAAAAGAAGAGGTGAACAATTGTAATGTTACGTGACAGAAAAATTATTATTTCCTTGACTTTTTGGGACATCCGTTATCAATACGAGTTCAGTATTCGATTATCGTTCAGTCTGTAAGTTGGCCAGAGAATTTAGAACAAGGAAACACTTAGGATTTCCTTGTTCTAATGTTCCTTGTTCTAGTCAGTACTACTGTACGTGTATGGATGGGCGGGTGGGTCAGTACCATTGTACGTGTATGGGTGGGTGGGTGGGTTAGGTTAGGTTAGGTTAGGTTAGATTAGGTTACAGTACCACTGTACGTGTACGGGTGGGCGGGTGGGTAAGTACCACTGTTCGTGTATGAGTGTGCGGAGTTCACTAACACTTTGTTTATGGGTGGGCAGGTCGGTCACTAACACTGTATGTGTATGGGTGGGCGGGTGGGTCACTAACAATGTATGTGTATGGATGGGTGGGTCGCTTACACTGTATCTGTACGTGTATGGGTGGGCGGTTGGGTCAATACCACTTTACGTGTATTAGTGGGCGGGTGGATCATATCAATGTATGATGGAATAAACATTTGAGGGAGGAGTTACTACATGAAGCTTGAAGATAACTTTTACAGATATATCTGGGGTATAGCATTTGTCATCACTGGAGTTATGTGTTGGTGTATAAAATGTTTACTACTTGCAAAAATTAAATATTTTAAGAGTTTAAGGGTTCAAGATACTGTAACACTAAAAACTGTCAGTTGACGCTTCAATTGCAAATCGAAGTCACTTTAAAAATGCCCTTTTTTTGATAAATCAATACGCATTCCAGGTTCCAATTGTTGAAGGTAATGATTGTATATGCTAGAGTATACTATTACATTGTGTTATAAAATTAGTAATTTCAATATATTAGGGTGGTAATAGTAGGCTTATTTCAATATGCAGTAATGATATTATATATTGATATTATACTACAGTGAAAATAATACAAATTAAGTATACTAATTAAAATTGCTTTCAGAAATGTGGTCGACATTTCAACGTTCTAAACTTGATATTTTTTTCTTTGTTTTACATAATGGTAAAGTGGAATCTCGTTTTAGAGTACTAAATATTAGGAGTTGTTTAGTCTACGAACTACAATAAAATATTATTATGACTAAAATTTTAATTTTTTAAATTTACAGACAGATGCCACACAAAATGAGCTAAACACTGGTATGTAAATGTTTAAAATGTAATCATTGTTAGATATATATCAGAGGTACGAACTCGACCACATTGTATTTTAAAACCGGCAGTAGTGCCGACAATAACTGATGTATTTGGAACAGAATCATGATACATAATTCAATATTAAAGTTAATTTTCCATCATACAATTAAAAAATTACTGAATAATTTTTTTTAAGCTAGGTCAACTTTAGTCAGAAATAATGATAAATAAATGGCATATTAATTTTGAAAACTATTATAAAACACTTAGTAGTAGGTTATTTTTATAATTTTTAAAAAAACCTTTAAAAACAGGTTTTGAAACATGAAAGAGTTCGAACACAATACTGTACTAAGCGTTAATATTAACATCATCATTACATTGAGTTACTACAAATAAAAATTTATTTGACAGCAGTGACTAATTAAACAGCTGGGGTAACGGATCTGGTTTCACAGTATCAGAGCTTTGTATTAAGTTTCATTATGAAATTAAAAATAATACAATGGTTAAAAAAAAAACATGGAGAATATAGAATGAAATTGAAGATAATAGCTTAAGTTAAAAGAAAACTAGTTAAACAAATAAAAATATAGCTTTTAACAGTAAAGGGTGCAAAGTTTACAGAAGCTGTTGACGGTAAGCTTGAGGATATTTATAGACATCATTGTAAAACGAACTGCATCCCTTAATCACCATTGTTTGCAAAACACTTTATTTGATATTTTACCTCTTCAGGGTTTTTACATTTATATCATTTTTATGTAATTAAGTTTCCAATTGTGATTTTTAGTACAATTTCCACTCTTCATTACTATTTTTCAAGTACAAGTTTTAAACACTTTAAATGCATCATCATTTTTAAGTTAAGCGCGTTGTTTTTTGAGTAAATTCTGACATAATCATTGTATATGCAAGAGTAATTATAATTTTCCATTAAAATCTGAAATTTAAAATGGAGTAATAAACCAAGGATGAATATTTTTTTATTTGAATTCGAAATAAAAAAAATCACAGTCCATCTTGAACTTAATATCCAATATCACATACATGCAAGGTCTAACCAGTCCGGCAGTTTTTAAATCCTGTAAAAGAGCTATTTTCATATAAGTCCTAACATTAACTCATATTTATATTCATGTTTACGATAGTGCTGACAACTAGTTCATCTGTAGGGCCTGCAATGAGAGCCCACAGTTGTTTTATTTCCAGCAGACTCATATATATTAACAAAATGTTACTTCTTTATCTGTGATATCATTATATGTGGCAAGAGATTTTTTTTATCTTCGCACAGTGGTATATTCCTCTAAATAAGACAGAAAATTATAGTCTGCTTTTCAATTAACAAATTTTAAATTCTTATGTGTTTCTAAATTAAGTGATGTTACATAAATTAATTATTTTACAAAAAAATTATTTACATTTTAAAGTAATTAAATTATGTTGTATGTTCAATGTATACGTTTGCAAAATGATTTATATATTTAATGGTAAGATGGTCATTTAGTTTTGGTATTTTTGAGTTAATGCTAATTGTTAAAATGTGAAACCTACGTGTATCGTTAAAAAAAATATCTAACTGACGAATATTTTATGTTTTTGTTTTAATCCTAAATGACATATTTGCAGTTTACATAATCTATCAGGCTTACGCATATAAAGTGTCATATTGTTATTTTACGATCAATTCTTATGTTCGTTATTGCTTTCTTCGTCTTACTACTTCAAACACTGGAAAATCGACGTAATTCTTGTTGAAGACATTACATTTGATAAAAGGTAACAATCAATAAGGTAAAAGGTAATAGGTCAATAACGGAGTAATAGTAGTGAGCACAATTCGATAGCAATATATTTGACTGATTCTATATGATATATAATTCATTTTGTTCTAAATCAATAAAAATAATATATTATTTATTCCAATAGGAAATTACGTAATATAATTGATCACAAATTATTGATCATATATTGATATAGGATATGTAATATAATTCATGTTTCTATATATTCCCATTTCCATTTATCGTCCACAATGCCAGCTACAATTTTATTGCAGCTATATCTATAGTGTCAGGAAGGGGCCAACGACAAATCGTATATTGTGGTTTGGTATACGTATGGTTTTGTTTTTGTGCTTTTTGTCTTTTCAAATAAAATTGTTGTACGTGAGGTTACTGGTTCTGAAGTATATCAAATATATTCATGAATATGTCCTAATATTACCATGTTACCAAGAAGCTGTTAATAAAATATTAAAACTTAAATAACCTATCTTGCGATTTGCTATAACTGTCATAAATAGTTTTTAGGGGCTTTCAAAAAACCCTAAATTAAAAAAGTAATTATAACGTTTTTATAAAGAACTTGACTAATGAATAACATACCTTGAAGACTGCCATCAAAAAATGTCCAGTAGCATTTCAAAATATATGAACACCCTTAAGTCAAGTCGCAACATTCATAAATAAAAATAATGTTGATTCAATCTTTATTGCAAATAAAAATAAATAAATTGCCTTCAGAGTCCGGTAATAAATTAGAATTTATTTAATTTTTACTATCCTTATCCTTAGATACTATTACTTCTGACAAGTCATCCATGCTGCAAGTTTAATTTATATTATTATTTATAATACAACGTTGATTACCACTCTTAAAATCCTTTGAATTACTTATTCTCAGATATTTCTGTTGACAATACTTTATTTTAAAGGCATCAGAGTTTCATTTCTTTTAATTGTGTTCATTTCATAATTGTCTTAATCCTAAAACTAACCCACCTATATAAAATCAAAATGCACAAAACAAAGCTGTATGTAATGTTTGTTTTATGTTTTAAAATAACTACTAACAATAAGAAGAATAAACTTGTTTTATCATGAAAATAATAACAATTACAGCTTAAAACAATAATAATTGCTATTGCCATATTAGACTAACAAAACTAAACATGGCTTTATATACCTTAGATTGTGTTTTTTTTTTTTTTAAATAACAATCATAATTTTTTTAAAGACAAAAACTATCATTAATCTGACAAAACTTGCCTACATTTAAAGAAAAATACCTACAACAATTATGCATAATGAACTCCAAGAAAATTAATTAGTGCCTCTAGGACGAGCCCTGTGAAAGGTTTCCAAAATTATTGAATTGATGAAGATATTATAATTAAGACAGAAAAATACGATAGAGATATTTATTATTAAAATATATTAAAAGTCCCAATATAATGTATTATTGTAATAAGTACAGTTAATATATAGAATAAGTTATTTTTGTAAAGAAATGTTGTTCAAAAATATGAATAATAATATAAAACAACAATAGCAAATTAGGTTTTACGCTTCTATACTTAATAAAGTATCATTATCTTATATACCAAAGCCTTTACAAATTTTTCTGAAACATTTTTTTAATTTTTAAGAATGTGGGATTTATGAACTATATTGTATGTTCTAGGTGCAAACAAACTATGACATTTTGTAAAATAAGTAAAATAAGGTTTAGGAACAACGTTTTTATCAACCTCTGGGAGATCGCGTATTATAATTTTGATTTGCTACTACTATTTATAAAAATGTAACTAAGTAGTGAACCTACGAGTTCACAGTTGTAATATATTTTTACTAGAAAAACTTGGATATAAACTGGGTAATAGTATCTTATAAAACTAATGTGAGAGTGAGTGAGTTAAGTAGTTCATGTTTAAAAACAAAAATGCAAAGAGCTCTATTTTGTAAGTGAAGGTCCTCTTAAAGGACAAACAAGTATTACAAATAAAGCAGTCTGAAATATATTGAAAAGAGTTGAGGATACCCCGAAACAGAAAAATATTTATTATGCACGATTATACGATCCCAAAGACATTGCTGCTCAGAATAACGGCCAGTGTGCTGCCTCCAGGGATTCCAGTGACAGCGCACTGATGCTTTATTCCAGCTTGACTTAAAAATATTGCTTAACCCTATACTGAAACTGTTTGTTGCTGAATATGATGCAAGTTTTATCATTGTAGTATTTGAAACAATACTTACATTTTTATCAATATATGTACTATTTTAAATAATAGGGCGAAGGCAAACATACGACTGTTAGGTTTTCATATGCCCTAAACAGTAAGCTATTTTATTACAATTAATTTGCAGTTATAGCTTTTAAATTGACTATTATTACAAGTTTTTCTAAGAAATCGAACGTACACCACATTCTAGAGTTGACTTAATTTCTAAAATGTTCAGTTAAATTCTAGAAATTAACTTATACAGTCGTCATGAAATTGTGTTAAATTTTCCTGTAAATTGGGTTTATTATAGTATAAACTGTAAATAGACATGAGGTTGATTATAAGCTGTGTTTCAACAGCGAGAATGTTTACAATTGTTGTAACTGGAACGTTTAAAAATATTCTATGATGTGTATGGATGTCTATGGATGTCTATGGATGTATACGGATGTCTATGGTTGTGTATGGATGTCTATGGATGTGTATGGGTGTGTATGGATGCGTATGGGTGTGTATGGATGTGGATGGATGTCTATGCATGTGTATGGATGTGTATAGATGTCTATAGATGTGTATGGGTGTGTATGAATGTGTATGGATGTGTATGGATGTCTATGGATGTGTATGGATGTATATGGATGTCTATGGATGTGTATGGATGTATATGGGTAAAGATGTGTTATACGTCAAAATGTCTATATTTATTAATGTCTCAGTGTGACTTGTAGTTACAATTCTCGCAACACGCCACATCCAACGCGTGTGAGATACTGGTACCTTTAGGACTGCTTGGGAAGGCATTTTGGTCCGGAAATACTGTGAAGGTTCGTATGTCATGGACAACTGTGATAATCGAAGTATTCCACCAAATAGTTATTATAATATCTCATTCGTACTTTTACTTTAGTTTATGATAGATACAAATTATAAATAAATTATTTACAAAAACCACCTTGTAGTGTAAAGGTTTGACTTGAACTACGCGTTACGATTGGAACGCTTGTTGATGTTAATTGCATTAGTTACCTAGTAGTAATAAAATTAACTCACTATATCAGGGGATGAAACAATTTAGAATTGTACACAGTGTTGAGAAAAAAATTAAACTCGGCCCTTTTTACTGAAAAATTGTTTGCAGTTTAGCTGCAAGTACAACTTTAAAATGAATAACTCTATAACCAAAATATCTAAACATTTAGGAACGTTTTGAAATTAATTTTCTTAAATTATTTTATCAAAAAAATAAACTTTATAAGCAGTATGTATTTTATTTACAAAAGTCATCCTTTTCTACGTTTCAAGAGGCTGTCAGTAACTACTTTATGATATTGTATTTTAAAGCATGTCAAGATAAATGAATACTACTCCAAGTGGAGTAGGGAAAGCCATTGAGAAACCATGAAGCGGAAGACTTGGGAGGCTTACACTAAGCCTTTACAGATTAAAGTTATATTTAGTTTCCACGAAATATGCTTTGTTACAATAATTTAGTCTACCCTTATTCTTAAATAATGAAACATTATTTGATTTAAACAAATGTTAATTGTTGTCAACCATTAGTAATAATCATCTCGTTTCGTTCTTAATTTATTTTTAAAATAATAATTCCATCTAATCTGTACTACCTATTTAACATCCACAAAATATTTCATTAACACTAACAAAAAGATAGTACTTATACTATGTTGGACTTAAAAATAATTAGTAAAATAATACTATTAAAATCATACTATTTTATGTTCACAACTTTATTAAAATTTGTGGAAAAAAATACCTCTTTATGCATATTTTTCCATAAAGAACAATTATGGGCTATTTAAGTATATGAAATTAAGCTGTTATTAAATTATACTGTAGGAAAAATATCGGTTTATTTGATGAAAACATATTGTTTGACTAAGTCTTATTCTGAATATTTGCCTTTCACCCCCCTCCCCCCAACGTTTAAAGACACCCTAATTTATCTACTCTATTTTGAAAGCATTATAGTTTGTGATTTTTTTTACTTTATTTAATTTTCTTAGTTTAGTTTTGACGAAGAGTACATTTGAAATTACTTAAACCGTGTGTCAGTTTCAATAATCTAACATATACTTGTACCAATTCATTGTTAATTACAAATATACTGGGTAGCTGATTACAACTGAAGGATATAAACTTAACAATCTAAAAATAGTAAAATAAAGTTGTTTGTGATTAAGGTAATACTGTATGTTCAAGTTAGAAAATTAGTAATTTTAAAACAGTATATCATATACTCACAGTAAAGGTCGACTATTCAATATGTATAATACTTTGGTATTAATAGCTTGGCGTTGCTTGGTATCTAATAATCAGACAGTAGAACCAATACAGGTGCACGTACAGAGGTTCTGACCGACTTACCCATCCATGCTCTTACAGAGGCACTGACCTACCTGCTCAGCCATATACGTACAGAGGCACTGACCTACCTGCTCTGCCATATACGTACAGAGGCACTGACCTACCTGCTCTGCCATATACGTTCAGAGGCACTGACCTACCTGCTCAGCCATATACGTACAATGGCACTGACCTACCTGCTCAGCCATATACGTACAGAGGCACTGAACTACCTGCTCTGCCATATACGTTCAGAGGCACTGACCTACCTGCTCAGCCATATACGTACAGAGGCACTGACCTACCTGCTCAGCCATATACGTACAGTGGCACTGACCAACCTGCTCAGCCATATACGTACAGTGGCACTGACCTACCTGCTCAGCCATATACGTACAGCGGCACTGACCTACCTGCTCTGCCATACACGTACAGAGGCACTGACTTACCTGCTCAGCCATATACGTACAGAGGCACTGACCTACCTGCTCAGCCATATACGTACAGTGGCACTGACCTACCTGCTCAGCCATATACATACAGTGGAACTGACCTACCTGCTCATCCATATACGTACAGCGGCATTGACCTACCTGCACAGCCATATACGTACAGAGGCACTGACCTACCTGCTCAGCCATATACAAACAGCGGAACTGACCTACCAGGTCAGCCATATACGTACAGAGGCACTGACCTACCTACTCAGCCATATACGTACAGTTGCACTGACCTAACTGCTCAGCTATATACGTACAGTGGCACTGACCTTCCTGATCAGCCATATACGTACTGAGGCACTGACCTAACTGCTCAGCCATATACGTACAGCGGCACTGACCTACCTGCTCAGCCATATACGTACAGTGGCACTGACCTACCTGATCAGCCATATACGTACATCGGCACTGACCTACCTCCTCAGCCATACACGTACAGAGGCACTGACCTACCTGCTCAGCCATATACGTACAGAAGCATTGACCTACCTGCTAATCCATATACGTACAGTGACACTGACCTACCTGCTCAACCATATACGTACAGCGGCACTACATACCTGCTCAGCCATATACGTACAGAAGCACTGACCTACCTGCTCAGCCATATACGTACAGAGGCACTGACCTACATGTTCAGCCTTATACGTACAGTGGCACTGACCTACCTGCTCAGCCATATACGTACAGAGGCACTGACCTACCTGCTCAGCCATATACGTACAGAGGCACTGACCTACTTGCTCAGCCATACACGTACAGAGGCACTAACACGTACCTACCCACCCTCCCATCCATTCACATGAATAGAATTTTCATAAAATAGACTTTAATAAATCATGATAGAATACAATATTTGCCAATCTAATCATTGACTATTTATAATAATATATATTGAATGATTATAAAATATTTATAGTAAAATAAAATACACTAACTTTACAATTAGTATCAGCAAATATTTTATTATTTATAACTCAGAGCCTTTCGATTACTTTCAGTGACACATAATTCAAACGCAACCTGTAATTAGAAGAATTTTTTGAAAAGGTTTTTTCTAATATACTGAAGAGAGTAAATTATTTCCATTTATTTCATACTTAATATTACATGTATTTAACATATAGCCGAATAGTCTTGCGTATTTTTCAAGAGTGTAAGTTAAAATAAGCATAAACGTGTGATATTTATGATATTTAAATATGAAAATTGTATTTACGGCTATTTTAAATTGTAAGTACTAATTTATTTAAAATATTGAATAGTAATATGATATATATATTAAGGCGTGCTAAAATTAAAATAATAACTTTAAATGGTATTATTATACTTATTATGTCCATTCAAGGAAAGACTGCTTCATTTTATTTCAATATATATTGACTATAAAAACTGTGTGATGTTATCTCTTTTGTACTACATTTAATAAAAACTCACAATGCAACTTAAGAGAATTTTTTTTATTGGGAATATTCTAATAATATTCGTTAAAAAGTTTTATTCGGACGTATTTATAAAAACTATTTCTAATCCAAAATTGGTATGAAACCTAGAGTATTTTTTATTTTAAGTATATGCTTAAATGTAAATACGAAACACATTTATAACACTTAAAAAACTGTATTTCCAACAGTAATAAAATTGTTGATAATATTAAATTTTTTTCTCAAAATTTGTTATGTGCCACTTGTTTTCGAACCAAGAAGAACGTACTACTTTATGTAACAATATTTTGTTTCTAGCAAGATATGAGATACTAGTAAATAGAATATATTTTGCATCCAAGGCGCAGCCAGACAATACCAAACGTAATTTGGTGTTTGGCATGACAAGTCGGGCTGACACCCTGTCTCCCGAGTTTGCCAATATTTGTTTTCACTCACCATACAGTTACAAAAATATTCTAACTTTAAATAAGATTTACATTATGTAAATATTTACATAGCGAACTTTGTCTACAATACACGTTTATGATTATTTGTATTAGTATATTTGGTATATACTTACTGTAAATTATAAGAATATTGCTTTGAATAATTGTACCCGACCGATCTTAATATTGTTTTGAGGTAGATTTGTCACAATAAAGATGCACTGAAATATCTTTTTTCAATAGATTTACTTAATTTACAGTATGAATAGTAAAAATAGTATATTTCATAACAAGGGTGGAAAATGGAATTTTGCATGTTTGAGACCATATGTTTGAAGTGCGAGACTTGTCGAGCACTTCATTAGGTCGAGAACATGCAAAACATTTTCACTTGAGTTTTGAATGATATTTTTCACAACACTACTGAATAAACAATTTTGGAATGTTAACTTTTTATTTAACTAGGAACATTTTAGGAACATTTTATAAAATCAGCTCTACTATTTTAAATGCACATTTAAATTAATTGTATTAAAAGCTTTTACACTACACTTCTATGAGTTCAGCTGTTTTCGTTATGTGTTTACAACCTGCGAAACATCATATTTTCCAATGTTGACTGTGGAAAATTTTCGGTTGTAAACAATGTTACTTTCGGTAGTAAACAATAGACAGCTGTTGAAAATATGATGTTTCGCAAGTTGTAAACACATAACGAAAACCCCTAACCTCATAGTAGTGTAGTGAAAAGTATCGTTCAAAACTCGAGTGAAAGTGTTTTGTATGTTCTCGACCATTTAAATTGCTGGACAAGTCTCGCACTTCAAACATATGGTCTCGAACATGCAAAACCCCACTTTCCACTCTTGTTATGAAATATACTATTGAAGGTTATTAAGTTGTTTAATGTGGAACATTTTCGAACGTAAACAATGTTACTTTCGACTGACAACATTAGACAGCTGTGGGAAATATGACATTTCGCTGGTTATAAACACTTAAAGAAAACAGCTGAACACATGGTAGTGTTGAGAACAAACTATTTTCAATTTTGTACTTACATCAAGGTGAAAATTATTATTTACTAGTATATTGTGTTCCTTAATAGTAATAACAGTAAAATACAAATTCTCCAACATAATATATAGAATATTGAATGATAGTATTGTATTATTTTGTAATGGTTATTCCGACAGTAATAACTTAATTCTGTGTATACTTTTCAGTTAATAAATATGTTATTTAATTTGTTACCAAATAAATCGTATAAGAGCGAAAAACAAGTCGGAACACAACAGTGAAGGTTTAGAAAATATTTATAGGTCGGGTGGGAATAAAACAGCCGTGTTCTGTCGCAGGGGTCCCCAGCGACTGTACAGCTGCCGGTGTTGTAAATAGAAACACTGTTGGGGTCGTGTTATGGAACTCTCTACAGATTAACGTAATCACGTCTCTCTCTATTTGTTATATGATTATTAAGCGCGTGTCTATATTTTCATATGGAGAGTGTTCAAGGTATTATATAACATTCAAAGCCCTCGCTGATTCACTGACTCACTCATCACTAATTCTCCAACTTCCCATGTAGGTAGACAGCTGTAATTTCTTACACTGTTTTTTATGCATTAAATAGGAAAACTAAAGTATTTCCGTTTTAAAAGTACTCCTAAGGAGTAGAAAATAACCCTAAAAGATTGTTCTATGAGGATAAAATAATTGGGTTGATTTTAGTAAATTAACAGATGTTTTGTAAGTAAATAAACATGTTTATTTTATATGTTTGACATTATACTAGTGGTGCATTTTTAATATTATACTAAGAGTTTAATCATCAGATGGTGAAACAAATAAATAAACACATTTGAAATTGGCTAATTAATACAAATTTGTATTTATACTAAT